>CM049822.1:23742300-23918415 GCA_027422435.1 Schizopygopsis pylzovi | reverse complement strand
TCCCAGGGCGCACTGGTGCGTCCAGCCATTCGAGAAAAGAAAAAAAAAGTATCCGCGACTCAGAAACTCAACAAAAGACACTCCCGTTAGGCTTATATCGTGGTCTAAACCAATCAGAGATAGTGAAGGGCGGACCCCCCCCTCTGATTGGCCGTGGTCCAGATATTCCTGTATGTGTGTGTGCGCGTTGACAAATGCGTCACGTGTGCTGCTGCAGTCAGACAGAGAGAAAGAGGTGAGTAGTAGAGATGCGTGCAGTGTTGCCAACTTAGCGACATTTAGCACCTTTGTAGACCCCCATAGCAACTTTTTATTTTCCAAAAAAAGCAACTAGTGACAAATCGAGTCTCTCAGAGTGTCTCTGTGATCGCTGCAACGGCGTGAGATCAGCGCGCTTTCTCTGCATCTGCTCTGTTCAGCAAGCGTCTGAGAGGAGCCCGTTCAGTTAAAACAGATATTATTGCTTCTCTAAATGTACATACAAATATAGAAGAAATCACAGCACTGGAATTGTCTTGTCTTATATTGTGTCTTATTTGATTTCATCAGACAACGGCTCAATACAATTATAAATTAGTATTTTTGTGCAGACTAGCTTCTTGGAAGGGAGAGCTGGTTATGAATTCTTAAAGGGACGTGTTTCAGTCATTATTTCATATTTATCCTGTTGACTGACAACATAAACAGTCAAATATATAAAGTAAAACAGTTTTATTGAGAATTTGGCTGCATTAAAATACAGTATGAGTACAGAGAGACGATTAGACAGAACAGAACAGTTATTTTTTTCTTTACTTTACTTTGTCATTTAGCAGACGCTTTTATCCAAAGCGGCTTACAAATAAGAAGTAACTAAAATTAAAAGTTAAAACTATACATAATATATACACACATTTAAGAAGATAAAGACATGAAATAAACATGACAAATGCATACAACATTTCAAAACTAAACATTTAAATGACAATAAAGCAAAAAAAAAATCAAAATATTAAATCAAGAAAAGGTATGAGTATAAAAATGCTTCTAACATAACACTAAAGGCCTAAGTATACTTCTTTTTTGCATAGTAAGAATTGGTTATGAAAACTGTAAATACTTTTTTTTTTCATTATGTTTAGTGCAATTATTTGGTAGTCTGTGGTGGGATGGGGCGCAGGATTGTTTTATGGGTTTAAGGGGGGGTTTGAGAAGCACTGCACTAGAGCATTCCTTCGTTCAGACACAGTGGAAGATCTGATAAGACTCAGTGTAGAAGGGCCAAGTCTGGAAGATGTTGATGCTAGAGAGAGTGTGTCCAGCTGGTTTAGCCAAGGACAAAGATCAAGAAAGCTAAACTACAGGAGTTGGCCATCCGAGGGGCATGTGACTGCAATGGAGGATAGTCCATAATACATTGAGCCATGAGATGTTCAGTTTGACGCCCTTAAAACACTTAATTTAGATTTTATTTATCTTGAGATGTTTTAAGTTTAAATCTCTGCTCAGTGAAGCACTTTAAGCACCAACACTTTTTCAGTAAGTTACCTTTCTTGTAGAATTGTGCTTCAAATAAAGAACTTTATGTTGACCAGATTGTTAGTTAGTCGTTTTACTAGTCAATATTGCCTAAATAAAAATTTGGGTGCACCTAACTTTTGTGCTGGTGCACCTAAGAAAAAAAGTTAGGCGCACCAGTGCACCCAGTGCAAAAAGTTAGTCTAGAGCCCTGTATATATATATATATATATATATACACACACACACACACAAGCATATTTTAATTGTACATCACTTTGTATTAGGTATATTTCTTTAGTTTGTCTATTGTGTACCATGCACCTTATGCAGAAGCTCTGCAATTTCGTTGTATCTTGTATACAATGACAATACATAAATTATATTCTATTCTATGACTCCCTGAAGGAGGAATCTCTTATTCATCGCAAATACTCTCTTTAAAGGGGCCATGAACTGCCACTGTATTTTTTATTTTGTACTGTTCTCTGAGGTCAACTTATAATGTTATTTTTACAAGACTTTTACATTTAAAAAAACAATTTAGAAGTAATAGGCTATTTTCTGTCCTGTTTTTGAGCCCCTCATCAGAATGCTCTGTATATAGGCGTGGCAGATTTTAGATAGGGATGCAACGATACCATTTTTTCAGAATCGATCCGATCCCGCAAAATCTGAGGATCGGCCGATACCGATCCAATCCGATACCAGTGCAGGTTTATTATTTTTTTTTAATGTAATTTAGAATTTCTATACTTCTCTGTGTTGACCCGATCGTCACTCTTCTGTTTGTTAAACACAATCTATTACAGTGTTTCTCAACTGGTCGGTCAAAAGTGCTGGGTATGCAGCCCAAAAGTGGGTTGCGAGACCGTTCTGAGTGGGTCGCAGATTGTTTATAGCCAAAGAAACGACATCAACAAAAAAACGTAATTCTAAATGCTTTTCTGATGCGAGACTTTTATTTTAAAAGACGTGCATGAAAGCTGTTGACATTGTCAGATCATCTGACTCTGAGGCAGTTTAAGGAAAGAGAGAGTGCCTGAGAAAAACGCTCTGTCCCAATTCAGTATCTGAGGTCAGATGAGATGTTGACAGGTTTAATGTCAGTGGCATTATTCCACGTTATTTTTGTAACTTGTTATGAAATATAAAGAATCTCACCTCAGAAAAAAACGAACTGTCCTGTCAGATGTTATACTGTGCTGGAGGCGCGCGCTCTTCTTTAGCACTTGCACGAACGCGGCGCAGCGCTGTAACGTTATATAACTTCACTAAAGCGCAGAAACTACAAGCATGCAGCAGTACAGTACAATAAAAGTAGCCTACAGCACCAAATCACATAACTGTACTGCGTGTTTGCCGGGAATGATTTGCATGACGGTGTTATATTCATTCTATACAGGAGCAGTTTCCACGTTTCATTAACAGTCACCTAGGTTTTTTTCATAACCAAAAAATACCATGATTTTTCACTTAGTGTCATTTTGTAGGCTATATGTTTAAATCAGTGGTTCTCTACCTATTTTTCGACCAGGCAGCCCTATGGTCCAAGTGCAAGTCTCACGGGCTGCACGCATGTCATTTACATATTAGTCACCAATACAAACCAACCAGATTTATTATATTATTTATAGCCTAAACATTATGATATCTAAATGATTACATTTATTTAAATAAATAAATTCTACTCACCATTAATAAAACACCTGATGCTGTCGGGAGCTGACCAATTACATTTAACTGCTGGTTATATTCTGTAAAATTATGTATGTGATGAATAAAAATCTTGAATCTTGAGAAATTCTGCTGGAAAGGAGTAACAGCACAATAAAACTTGTGTTACAGTCTGTAAGACGCGCGGAAGCGTGACTCGACATTGCAGAAAAGTTCACAAATGCAGCCTATGTTGATCCAAATATGGAGAGCATTTTTGATTTTAATAGTCTAAGGTTCTCTCCAGATATGTTTTGACACATTTTCTCTAATTAAGGATGATGTTTCTTTTTAACTGAACATGTTCAGTGTGAGGCAAGCACTGTTGATTCTGTCACTATATTCGAAGGGCTCTAGAGTGCGACCTAATTTCTCAAGGGTGCGACTAACAAAAATCTGAGGGCGCACCAGTGCGACCAGTCGTTTGAGAAAAGAAAAAAAAGTCTCCGCGACTCTGAAAGTCTCTCTGTTGTTCAACAATAGACACACATTAGGCTCATATCGTGGTCTAAACCAATCAGAGATAGTGAAGGGCGGACCCCCCTCTAATTGGCCATGGTCCAGATATTCCTGTACGTGTGTGTACGTTTGAAAATGTGTGTGCTGCTGCAGTCAGACAGAGAGAGACGTGGATAGTAGAGATGCGCGCAGTGTTGCCAATTTAGCTAGATTTAGCGCCTTTTTAGACCCCCATAGCGACTAGTGACAAATCTAGTGACTTCTTGGCCAAACTTTAGTGAGTCTCTGTGATCGTTGGTATTGCTGCAGCGGCGCGAGATCAGCGCGCACGCAGCTTTTTCTCTGCATCTGCTCTGTTCAGTGAGCGTCTGAGAGGAGCAGCCCGTTCAGTTAAAACAGATATTATTGCTTCTCTAATTTTACATGCAAATATAGCCAAAATCACAGCACAGGAATTGTCTTTGTCTTGTTTTATATTGTGTACTATTTGATTTCATCAGACAACGGCTGATTATATTATAAATTAGGATTTTTGTGCAGACTAGCTTCTTGGAAGGGAGAGCTGTTATGTATTCTTAAAGGCCTGTGTTTCAGTCACTATTTCATTTTTATCCCGTTGACTGACAAAAGAAACAGTAAATTATATAAAGTAAAACAACTTTATTGAGAATTTGGCTGCATTAAAATACAGTATGAGACAATTAGAACAGAACAGTTATTTTTTTTCTTTAATTTACTTTTAGTCATTTAGCAGACGCTTTTATCCAAAGTGATTACAAATAAGAAAATGTAACTACAATTAAAAGTTAAAACTATAAATATTATATATACACATTTAAGAAGATAAAGAAATGAAAAAAAATTCAAAAATCCATACAACAACATTTCAAAACTAAACATTTAAATGAAAACAAAAAATAAAGCTAAAAACAAGTCAAAATATTAAATCAAGAAAAGGTATGAGTATAATAATGATTCTAACATAACACTAAAGGCCTAAGCATATTTAATTTTCTACCGTTATAGAAACTGTAAATACTTTTTATATATATATATATATATATATATATATATATATATATATATATAAGGTTTAGTGAAATTATTTGGTAGTCTGAGATGGGATGGGGGCGCCGGATTTTTTTATAGGTTTAAGGGGAGGGTTTGAGAAGCACTGCACTAGAGCATCCCTTCATTCAGACACAGTGGAAGATCTAATAAGAATAGGTTTAAGGGGGTCAAGTCTGGAAGATGTTGATGCTAGAGAGAGTGTGGCTAGCTGGTTTAGCCAAGGCCAAAGATCAAGAAGGACAAACTACAGGAGTTGGCCATCCGAGGGGCATGTGACTGCAATGGAGGATAGTCCATAAGACATCGAGCCATGAGATGTTCAGTTTGAAGCCCTTAAAACACTTAATTTAGATTTTCTTTTTATTTCATTTATCTTGAGATGTTTTAAGCTTAAATCTCAGCTCAGCTTATCAGTAAGTTACCTTTCTTGTAGAATTGTGCTTCAAATAAAGAACTTTATGTTGACCAGATTGTTAGTTAACCGTTTACTAGTCAATATTGCCTATATAAAATTTTGGGTGCACCTAACTTTTGTGCTGGTGCACCTAAGAAAATAAGTGCGATATGCCAGACCCAACAATGCAGAAGAGCTGAAGGTCACTATCTATGCAACCTGGGCTCTCATAACACCTGAGCAGTGCCAAAGACTAATCGACTCCATGCCACGCCACATTGCTGCAGTAATTCAGGCAAAAGGAGCCCCAACTAAGTATTGAGTGATGTACATGCTCATACTTTTCATGTTCATACTTTTCAGTTGGCCAAGATTTCTAAAAATCCTTTCTTTGTATTGGTCTTAAGTAATATTCTAATTTTCTGAGATACTGAATTTGGGGTTTTCATTAGTTGTCACTTATAATCATCAAAATTAAAAGAAATAAACACTTGAAATATATCAGTCTGTGTGGGATGAATGTATACATTATACAAGTTTCACTTTTTGAATGGAATTAGTGAAATAAATCAACTTTTTGATGATATTCTAATTATATGACCAGCACCTGTATATATATATATATATATATTAGTGGTGGGCCGTTATCGGCGTTAACGTGCTGCGTTAACGTGAGACTCTTATCGGCGATAAAAAAAATATCGCCGTTAATCTATTCTCAAAGTTGGGTTGGGAGCTGGGTCTATACTACGCAAGCTATGATGACTTTCACCCTGATATTTTAGCGCGGATGTATACCTAGCCGAATTGCACTGTAGGGGGCGAGAACGAGTCTTCGAACTAGAGGCTCGCAGTCCGTGATGGACAGATTGTTAACGGCTGGTCTGTGTGGTAATACAATCGGGCAGGACATCCAAACGCTCACCTATCATTCATCAACCTCAAATATGGCTTTTCATCTGAAAGATGTATGTAGTAGCAACTTTACAGGGCCGCTCAATATGATGTTAACCTAGAGAAATGTGCGCTATTGAAGTGTTTGTGTGGAAGCGCGTTTGCTGCAAGACAGGCTCCGGTGCGCTCACTTGCTCTTAAAATCTCCGTCATTCTTGGTCATACAGATAAAAGTAGCCTAATACATCTTTTGAATCTGTAAAGACTCTACGTTTATTTGTGTGCACTCAGAATAACAACGAAACGTTGCGCTTTTAAGCAAACAGGATGCGCTTTAGGTCTCATGTGAACTTGAGCGAGAAACTTCGAAACTCGAATATATCTAAAAATACAGTACATAGAAAAATATATCTATAGAGAGTGAAATGTCAAAAAAATAGAAGACGTGTGTGTTAGCATGGATGATTTACATGAAATTTAATCTGTGTAACACTGTGCATAATAAGATGGCTTTCAGTTCAATATAATAACAAAAAACGACATTTTGGGTTTTTATTCAACTATTAAGGTGGGCACGCTGTGATCTGTACTATATTTTTACTGTAATTGACAGTTATCGGCAAAAAAAAAAACAACAACAACACGGGAGTGGGAGGGAATGGGAGTCATTCTTCCGGGAGTGGAACGGGATTTTCCTCCAGTTTTTTCGTGGGATTGGGACGGGAAGAGATTAAAGTTTGTGATGCATTTTGGAAACAGGAGATGAGCCCCTGGTCTAATGCGCCACCTGGCTTGAGAACCCCGTTCTCAAAGACTTACTTTTAGTCATTATTTGGGTAGCACACATATTCTGAATGCCTTCGGCAGAATTCAAATGAGCCATTTTAATCTAGATTAATTCCAAAATTAATCTAGATTAAAAAAATTAATCTATGCCCACCTCTTATATATATATATATATATATATATATATATATATATATATATATATATATATATATACACAGTGCTCAGCGTAAATGAGTACACCCCCTTTGAAAAGTAACATTTTAAGCAATATCTCAATGAACAAAAACATTTTCCAAAATGTTGACAAGACTAAGTTTTATATAACATCTGTTTAACTTATAACATGAAATTAAGGTTAATAATATAACTTAGAGAACAAAATTTTCAGTTTTACTCAAATTAGGGTGATGCAAAAATGAGTACACCCCACTGAAAGTCTCTGGGGCAAAGCTAAATTGTAGACTACAAATGTCTAATTTAACAAGAATTCAACCACAGGTGAGTCTAATTATTCATTACACAAGTGACAGTTGACTATAAAAGGGTGTTACTTAAAGAAACCCCCTTCCCATTTCATGCTGTCAGCAATGGCACCACATGGAAGAGAAATGTCACAAGACCTGAGAAAGAAAATTATTTTTTTACACAAGAAAGGTGAAGGCTACAAGAAGATCAGCAAAGCTTTACTTATCAGTCAGAATACTGTAGCAAAAGTGGTACAAACATTTAAAAAAGATGGAACTGCAACCATCTCACAGAGACGTCCAGGTCGTCCACGGAAGTTAACACCTTGTCAGGAGCGTCTTCTGATGAGAAGGGTTGAAGAAAATCGACATGCAAGTTCACTGCAGTTATCTAAAGAAGTAGAAAGCCAAACTGGGGTGACTATTTCCCGTGACACAATACGGCGTACACTGCAGAGGAATGGCATGGAGGAAAGAAGCCTCTCCTAAAGTCCAGGCACAAAAAAGCCCGCCTAAAGTTTGCCAGGGCCCATGCTGACAAAGATGAAGACTACAGGGACTCATACTCTGGAGTGATGAGACCAAGATAAGTGTTTTTGGAACTGATGGCTTCAAAACTGTATGGCATCGCAAAGGTGAGGAATACAAAGAAAAATGCATGGTGCCTACAATGAAACATGGAGGTGGCAGTGTCCTTATGTGGGGCTGCATGAGTGCTGCTGGTGTCGGGGAGCTGCATTTCATTGATGGCATCATGAATTCACAAATGTACAGCTCTATACTGAAAGAGAAGATGCTACCATCACTCCGTGCCCTTGGTCGTCATGCACTTTTCCAACATGACAATGATCCTAAACACACATCTAAGGCCACTGTTGGATTTCTGAAGAAGAACAGGGTGAAAGTGATTCAGTGGCCAAGTATGTCTCCTGATCTGAACCCAATCGAACACCTATGGGGAATTCTGTTGACAAGTTGAGCATCACTCTCCATCCAGCATCCAATCTCTAAAAGAGGTCATTCTTGAAGAATGGAAAAAGATAGATCTGGCAAAATGTCGCCAACTTGTTCATTCCATGCCTAGAAGACTTGGTGCTGTCATTAAAAATCATGGAGGCCATACAAAGTACTAGATTTAGTAGTTTTTGTTGTGGGGTGTACTCATTTTTGCATCACCCTAATTTGAGTGAAACTTAAAAATGTGTAATCTAAGTTATATTATTAACCTTACTTTCATGTTATAAGTTAAACAGATGTTATATTAAACTTAGTCTCGTCAACATTTTTGAAATGGTTTTTGTGTTCATTGAGATATTGTTTAAAATTTTACTTTTCAAAGGGGGTGTACTCATTTACGCTGAGAACTGTATATATATATATATATATATATATATATATATATATATATTAGGGATGGGTCACGATTTTCGAATATTCGAATATTCTATTTAATTATAGAATATCGATTAGGTTGTGCGATTATTTTCTAAAGGTGTACCAGGGCTTGACAATAAAGACTGTCCGATGGCGTGAAGGACGCTCGGATTTGTCACTTACCAGATCGGGCCACTGCAGGTGGTCACTAAATTGTATCATTTGCATGCGATTTTAAGCCTTGTTTGTTTAAAAATGTAAGCGATTAAAAAGCATTTGGGCGCGAAAGACAACTCCTTTCAGTACATGCGCGTTGTGTTCTGTTCTGTGTGAACAGCGCGAGCACAGACTGCCGCGTCTCTGACACCGCGAGACGCCTGAACGGGCAAATACATGAAGTATGTCAAACTACCCCTCTTGACAAGTAACTTTAGCAATAATTCATCTATATTGAATTTATATACTGAAGTACAGATGCACAGATTTATTTTAGAGCATGCATGCTTGAACACAAACTGCACTGTCGGCACTCGGGCACAGCACACATACATAGTGTGTACACAACACACACACACTATAGTGTGAGCACTAACCATGCTAGAGAACGGAACTTCTGATACGTGCAGGCTGATTGCGTGATCAATAGATGTTAAGCATTATATTGCGAGAGGGCCGTTTGTTACAGCGTCCCAAACAACTCAAAATAATAAACCAAAGTTAACAAAAGGATGCACTCCACAGAGCGCTTCTCTGCCGCCTTCACGTGCTGTTTCCCATTAATGAAGCCGTGACGAGCTCCCTGCATTCAAATTATTCGTTTTTTTGCTGAAATAATAACGTAATATTCCACTGGTTGATATATTATATTTATATGCAAAATATGTGTGTTGTTTTTCGTGTTAAATGTGAAGAATGACAGGTTGGATGCCACACTTATTATTTTGGCAGAGTATACAGGTGTAATTTTAACTTTAACTTCAGGTAAACATGATTTTATGATCGTAATTTTGACTTTATTCTTAAAATATTATGACGTTAATTATTTAGTTATTTATTTGAGAAGGATAAACCGATCAAACGTGCGCTGGCCGCTTGGTATTTAAAAAAACAAAAACTTGAATTTAACAAAAATAAGATGTTCCAATCATATTTCTAAATTAAATTAATAAAGAAAGGAAACAAAATAATGACCAATTTGCTATTAAAAAACAAAACTGAACTATTTAAATGGCTCAGCTAGAGAGAGAGAGAGAGCGCGAGAGAGAGAGAGAGAGAGAGAGAGAGCGCGAGAGAGAGAGAGAGCCTCAGACTGCTGCAGGGCTCTATATTCCTTCCCTTGTTTCAATTCAAAGTAACTAATTGTGAACAACACTCCCGTCTTCTTCCCGAGCATGTGAACATGTTCATTTAATATATTTGTTTATATGAAATAGGTTATTGTTATGAAGACAGACGTTAAAATTAATGTTCACATAATAAGTGCCGTCATTCAGGCGGTTCACAATGTTTTAACGCGAAATATGTTTTAAGAATGATATTCTGTTTAGCGCGCAATATGTTTTACGCCTAATATTCATTGATGCATTAATCAGTTTTAAGATTTTCTTTTTAATAATATGAATGTTCATGCTCATTTTTAAAATAGAAATGTCCTAGCCTTATGAGCAGTTAATAATCGACGGACTGTTCTGTTAATAAATGCCGTTATTAGGTTAAGTTATATTAATATGTTTCAGCACTCATACTTTACAACCATTCATTTTCTTGGGTTAAGATAGACTATTCTCTAATTAATTAAACAGTTTATCATACAGATTGAAAGCCTGGATGGTCTCTCTCCCCCTCTCTCTCTCTGTGTGTGTGTGTGTGCGCGCGTGTGCGCGCGCGTGTGTGTGTGTGTGTGTGTGTGTTTGTGCGCGTGGGTGGGCGTGTGCATGCGTGGGAGGGGAGCGATTTTCGAATAGTAATCGAATAATACCCAGCGATTATCGAATATTACTTTTGCTTAAAATGCCCATCCCTAATATATATATATATATAGAGAGAGAGAGAGAGAGAGAGAGAGAGAGAGAGAGAGAGAGAGAGAGAGAGATTTATATATAGATTTATAGATTTATTTATAAAATCTAGTGGAACATTTTTATTTACAAATAAAAGTGAATAAGTCTTTGAATAAATATTGTTCTTTGTATTATAAAATCCATTAAAAAACAATAATAAGGCAGCAACATATTATAGACAGAACAAGAAAGACTATTATTATCTTTCATTGCGCAGAAGTATTATAAAACGAAATCCATTACAGAGCGGCGCAATGCGCATCCCGTGCGCAGAATGATGCTCTAGAAACACAGTCACAGCACACAGGCTGCACAGCCCTCTGAGTCCGCATAGAGAAGAAAAGTACAGGGGGAAGAGATATTGCTGAGAAGTGTATCAAATCTGTGAGTTAGTTTACTTGAGCCTTTTCTTTTAACAGTTTTAAACCTCAGTAACTGTGTGCTCTTGAAGAGTTTGACTGTAGTAACCGAACGCGACGCGCGGTTTGAATGCTGAATGGATGATGATAGACAGACGCGGCTGAGAGAAGTTCACGTGGACTTGAATCTAACAACTTAAATATTCATCTGTACCTCAGATTAAACTATGGAACAGCTTCAGAACACTTGAAATATAAACTGTATGGTGCTTAATGGTGTTTTTGTGGCTTCCGTGGGGCTTAACAACAACACAGATTATTATAAACTTAAAAGCACAGGATCGGATTTGGATCGGTCTCGTCTGACCGATACCCGATCCGCAGAAAATGACTGGATCAGAGCCGATACCGATCCACAGTATCGGATCGATGCATCCTTAATTTTAGACTCTGAAGTGAACACCCACTGCTATGATTGGCTTGTGTATGTTTGACAGTCTATGTCAGGGGTAGAGATCGACTGATATGGGTTTTTCTATAACCGATGCCTATGTTTAGAGGTAAGGGTCAGCCGATGGCCAATATGTGCTGCCGATTTTTTTGGCCGATTTTTAGGGCCGATATATTTAAGTTTTCCCCTTCATTTGCATGCTAAAATACCACACGAATAATAAGTGGTTGCACAACATTTCTAAACTTAACATCATAATTTATTGAACACTGACTTCAACCATCTCTCGAATCTTAATTTTGTGCACTACACCGTATTAAAATAAAATATTTATCCAAAGTTAACCAAACAAATCAACAAACTGACCAAGTATTAAATATATAAAACAGGTCATATAAAAAAAAACTTTAAATCATTTACATAAATCATCAAACATTAATTAACATTAACATAATTATATCACATTATCAAAAGTTGAGCATTTATCAAGCATAATTTTTCAAGTTTGTTGGAACATAAATGTAAACAAACATATGTTTAAATAAAATAAATAGAACAAACTGAAAACTATAAAAAATAAAATATATAAAAAATTAATTGTAGTATTACTGCAAACACACAGCGACATTTGTGTTTGGTATAAATGACACAGAACATCTAAAGTGCATTCTAACTTTCTGCTTTTAGCAACTTTCAGCATTTTTATATAAAACAAAGTCCTCAAGCAACTAACTGTGAATGCACTTGACTTAGCGGCATCACAAATCTCTTTTAGCGCAAATAAAATAGCAGCAAACCCCTAATTTTGAGTGAAGGAAATGTAAACATTACAGAACAATATAAAAAGGAATGTGCTTTAATTTTAACTAAATTGCAGTCCGAGTCTTCCTCACTGAAAGTTCTCAGTACTCCCAGTTTAAGAACGGCAGGTTGTCATGCAGGAAACACAACTGTATACGTTAACTTAATACATAACCGACTGTGTTTACCAGAATACTTGCCAAAACAGGTATTTTAACATAACATGTATGTATCCGTCCGTTGAGGCGTTGTCTGAAACACGGTATTTGAATCGCGCCTCTCTCTCTCTCTCTCTCTCTCTCTCTCTCTCTGTGTGTGCGTGCTTCAGTGTGCGTCAGCGGCTGAGCGCGAGTCCTGAAATGCGTGCAAATTATACACTTTCACTCTATGGTGGTTAAACAGTTAATCCGCGAATCACATGCGTGCCGAACCGTGGGGACTGGTCCGTACGGATCATCTACTGCACCCCTAACCAAAACCATTCACTAATGTGTTGTTTTTGTTGTTAACAGATTGCTTACAAGTTACAAATCTAGTAATCATGTTGCACAGCCTTGTATGCAAGGACTGACGGTTAACGTTAGACAGGTTTAATGGGGATAATAACTACGACATATATATATATTCATTGGTCAGAACACGTGGCCAGACCCGCGGGCTCGGGTCGGGAAGCAGACATCTATTGTGAACAGCCTGAATGACAGCACTTATTATGTGAACATTAATTTTAACGACTGTCGTCATAACAATAACCTATTTCATATATTAAATAAACATGTTCACATGCTCGGGAAGAAGACGAGAGTGCAATCTGTTCACAATTAGTCCGGGGAACTTTTAATTGAAACGAGGGAACGAATATAGATCCCTGCAGCTTCTCAGAATGTTCAGAATCAGATTCCTATATGCTTTTTTGATGCGAAATAATTTTAAAAAGTCAGTTATGTCTCATGGACAGGACAAAACATCTGATATGTTAAAACAGATCTGTGCAATAGCATGAATGTATCCAATCTGACCTGCAATGTTGCTGAGGGTAAAAAGAGATCTATTTATTTAGATTTAGTCCTTTACATTATTATTATCATTTTGGTAACACTTTATAATAACTGCACGCTATGAATCATTAGTAAATAGTAAATTCATCCTTTATAAAGCATTGTCCCAACATTAATAGGCATTAGTAAGCGGTTTATAAATAAGTGCTCCTTTATAAATGCTCCTTGTTCTTGAGCATATCGATAATGTTTAATAATTGTATTTTCATACTTTATTAACGATCAGTTTATCATTTCTAAATTAAGTATTATGCTATTTACAAACCAGTTATTTAGGAGTTTTCAGTGGTTCATAAGATCATTTAGAAAGTGTAAGTAAATGATTAATAAACTATTTAAATGTACATTTATAAATCGTATTATTTAGGCACATGATAATAGTTGCTCGATGTGTTAATAAATACTTGATTAACACATATACCTGCTGTGATTCATGATTAAGTAAGGTATTTAGAAAATCAGTTTTTGTGAGCTCATCTAAAGTGAGAACTATGTATGCCTTGTAAAGCATTTACTATGGAGATTTAAAGGCTCATTATCTTCCAAACAGAGAAATGAAACAAACACAACAAAGAGGGATATAGAACACAGTAACTATTTTTTTCACGATGCAAAAAATTTAACTGTACGACTTTACACTTGATAAAAAAACATATATATAAACCTATGCAATGTCATAGAAAAAAAAAAATCAAGTGTACAGTTTCATTTTTTGCATTCTGTATCCCTCTGTGTTGTGTTTGTTTATTTCTCTCTTTGGAAGATAACTAAGCCTTTAAATCTCCTTTGCAAAAGATACACACGTGGTCATTATTGTTGGTACCCTTGGTAAATATGATCGTGATTTTGAAAATAAATGTGCATTGTTAATCCTTTTGATCTTTTATTTTTAAATCACAAAAATCTAAGCTTTCATTGGAGAATAAGAATTTAAAATAGGGAGAAATATCATTATGGAATAAATTATTTTTCTCAAATACATGTTGGACACAATTATTGGTAACCCTAGAAATTCTTATGAGTAAATTATATTTGAAATATATTTCCATTTATATTCACAATTATGAGCACACCAGCGTGATTATGAACATGGAATTATCCAGCCATGGATGGCTTCCTGTTTCACAGAAATATACATAGGAGGGAAAACAAAACAAAGGCCAAATTAATCACCCATCACAATGGGAAAACCCAAAGAATATATTTCTGACATGCAGCAAAAGATAATTGAGCTTAACAAATTAGAAAGTGGCTTTATTAAGAAGTTCCAATCAACAGAAAATGTTATGAATCTGCCTGGAATAAGACGTGTGTCTATATCATCCCAATGCACGGTGAGAAGGAGAGTTTGAGTGGCCAAAGATCCTTCAAGGATCACAGCTGGAGAAATGCAGAAAAAGGTTGCGTTTATGGGGTCAGAAAACCTTTTTAGAAATGTTTCAAACAGCACCAACATCACCACATGTTTTTTGGAAGGGCTTCAAGAAAAAAAAGAAAAGAAAATGGTTTCACCAAAAAACTATCTCCAGCATATTCAGTTGTCAGACACAACTGAAAGGTCAAATGGGACTGGCTTCTATGGTCAGATGTAACAAAAAATTAGCATTTTAGCAGCAAACACTCAAGATGGGTTTGGTGAACACAGGGATAAAAAGTACCCCATGTGTACAATGAAATATAGGCTACTGCTGTCTTTTTAATGTTGTGGGCCTATATTTCTGCTGGAGGTCCTGGATATCTTGTTTAGACTCATGGCAACATGTATTCTATCCCATACCAACAGATAAACAATAAAAAAGTGGCTGTTAGAAATCTTATAATGGGCCATGTTTGGATCTTCCAACCAGACAATAATCCAAAAACAAACCATAAAAACAACACAAAAATGGGTCACTGGGCACAAAACCAAGCTTCTGTTATGGCCATTTCAGTTCCCTGACCTGCACTCTTTAGAAAATGAGTGGGGTGAACTGAAGAGAAGCACCATCATAGAGTTGAGAATCTGAAGGATCTGGAGTGATTCTGGGTGAAGGAATGGTCTCTAATCTCTTGTCAGGTGTTCTCTAACCTCATCAGGCATTAAAGGAGAAAACTCCTGTAATATTTTGGCAAATGGAGGTTTCAAAAAGTATTGAATAAAAGGGTACCGTTAATTGTGTCCAATGTGTATTAGAGGAAAACATTTATTTCATAATATTTCCCCCCATTTTAAATTATTATTCTCCAATGAAAGGTTAGATTTGTGATTTTTTTTAATAGATGCATTTCGCAAATTTCTGTTTATGAATATACTATTTACCTTGCAAAATGTAAAAGTTAATGACAAAATCCTTTTACTTTTGAGTGAATAAGTAAACATTTATTTAAAGATAGAATGTAGGCTAATTAACATTTATTTACAAAAATGAAAAGGCACTAACATCAGACCAAAAACTAAGAGACAAATCACAATTATAAAACAAATGAGACAAGTCTTCCTCATATGCGTTACAGAAAATGCAAGTATTGTCAATGTCCATGAATTTAGAAAGAGATACTTTACATGGGTAAACTTTGTGAAGTATTTTAAAATGCACCTCTTTAACTTTGTTAAAAATACAACATTTGTAAGTATTTGACCAGGTTGCTTTCCAATTAATATCGGAAATTTTTGCAGTCCAGAAGAATTTTCCTCTAGGGGAGATTTTATGTTTTTTATTGCAACATTTGTCTAATATTTGTATTATTACTAGAGGAAGCAAATATTTCAATACCATTCACTTTTAATTCTGAAATTACCCTTTCACTGCTTCCAAAAAAAGGTGATTATTTATTAGTTGTATCAACCCATTTGGAATAGCTTTAACCCTAGGGCTGTGATGGTATTGGATTTTTTCTTACTGCGGTGAAGCAGCAACAAATATCGCGGTTTGGCGGTTAATCGCACGATCACCCCCCCCAGTAAAAAAAAAAACTTGACATGATCGCACTTGTGCAAGCGCATGGTCTGCTGCTCCAAAGTATCTGCTAGCAGAGCCACAGCACATTGTAGCAGGAGTCAGATTTCACTGATCACGTGAAGAGATCCACTTTCAGCGCGAGCGCTTCGTGGGTAGAGCCTACACTCACTGCATCAGCATGAGCATGAACGGAGGATTTGGTTTTCAAACTAAAGTAAAAGACTGCTTCTTAAACCAGAGAAGGTGACAAATAATACTGATGAAAAAGAACGGGTTGAATGTTGAACACTTTCGTTACCATATAGCTATAAACTAGATTAATCAATGCATGCGGATTAACTTTTATCATAATGTTGTAGCAAAAAAAAAAAGTTTGACCAAAGAAGTTTGAGAACCACTGCACTAGAGCATCCCTTCATTCAGACACAGTGGAAGATCTGATAAGAATCAGTGTAGTGGGGCCAAGTCTGGAAGATTTTGATGCTAGAGAGAGTGTGGCCAGCTCGTTTAGCCAAGGCCAAAGATCAAGAAGGCCAAACTACAGGAGTTGACCATCCGAGGGGCATGTGATTGCAATGGAGGATAGTCCATCAGACATTGAGCCATGAGAGGTTCAGTTTGACGCCCTTAAAACACTTAATTTAGATTTACTTTTTATTTAATTTATCTTGAGATGTTTTAAGTTTAAATCTCAGCTCAGTGAAGCACTTTAAGCACCAACACTTTTTCAGTAAGTTACCTTTCTTGTAGAATTGTGCTTCAAATAAAGAACTTTATGTTGACCAGATTGTTAGTTAATCATTTACTAGTCAATATTGCCTATATGAAAATTTGTGTGTACCTAACTTTTGTGCTGGTGCACCTAAAAAAAAAAGTTAGGCGCACAAGTGCAACAAGTTAGTCTAGAGCAGGGGTTCTCAACCTTTTGCAAGCTGGGCCCCCCCAAAGCTGGTTCATTGCAGTTGGGGCCCCAGTGCCCCCCCACACCACCTTGCTTGCATGCATGCAGGCAGGCAGGCAGGCAGGCAGGCAGGCAGGCAGGCAGGCAGGCAGGCAGGCAGGCAGGCAGGCAGGCAGGCAGGCAGGCAGGCAGGCAGGCAGGCAGGCAGGCAGGCAGACAGACAGACAGACAGACAGACAGACAGACAGATAGCCCTAGGCTATTATTTTTAGGCCCACATTATTATTATTATTATTATTATTATTATCATCAGTAGCGGTAGGTAGGCCTATTATCATTACTAGGCTATTGTTATAATTGACAGTAGCACCAGACTTCTAATGTGAGCTTGCAGACATTATTATTATTATTATTATTATTATTATTATTATTATTATTATGAGTAGTAGTAGGCCTATCATCATTACTAAGCTATTGCTATATTGCTTTTTTGCAGCTGGTGGTGCGTCGGTTGGCTTGTTGGTCCTCACAAGAAATTTCTAAATTTTTGTTATGTTTTCAATAAAGTTTAGGCAATATGTAACTGTGTGTGTGGCTATGTTGAGAGACGTATCAGGGGCTAATCAGTCGGGGCTTAGGCACGATCTTTAATTAAATGAACAAAATAATTATTTTGCAGACAATTCAGATTTTATTTGAATACTTAACGATTGTAGTGTGTGTGTGTGTGTGTGTGTGTGTGTGTGTGTGTCTTAGTCGCGTGGGTAGTTTTAGCTAAGTGTAGCTAAAACCTGCTAAAACTGCCTAGCAGTTAAAAAAAATTACTGGCTAGGGCTGAGATTTGATCTAATCTTTAACAAGAATGTTTGTGGGTTTAGTCTTTAAAAAGACTGTTGGGGTTTTGTAGTAAAGGCCTATGTAAATCGAGATTGATAACTGACTAGCGACAGCTGGCACAAGCGAACTTGGCAAGAGACTAGACTAGAGTGAATGGAGAGCTATGTCGTGAGTCAATTTAAATGCAGTGATTTATTTTTGTGTGAGAGTGAGTGAACATTTACATTTACACCCCGCTCTGTAAGCCAGGGCGGGAACGGCGGTGGCCATGCGCATGCGCGATTCATTTGCAGCCTGGACGCGGAGGGGTGTGTGTCTCCTCTCTTCTCTGCTCTGACTGCTGCACGAGGCTACTGAGAGACTGACCGCCTGTGAGTGCTTTTGGACGGGAGAGGGGCTCATGGCAGCACCCGCTGCTCGTTGAGCACAGTAGGCCTAACTGCAGAGTGATTCGTGCTTTCGAGTCTCCAAACACCACAAAAGTCTCCAAAAACACCAGTAAAAGTCGCTGGATTTGTCGCTTTTGACAAAAAAAAAAAGTCGGTGCTTGAAGTGGCGGAAAAAGGTGGCGGTACTCTCTTTGCATTGGTAAATCATTACATTTTTACAGTGAAAAACAAAACTTGGAGATATTGCTGTTACAACAATTTATTGTTATTTATTTATTAACAACATAAATGTATTTAAACATGTATGTGTGTGCGTGCGTGCGTGTATTTCACAAAAACTAAAGGAAAGCTTTAACTGTAGCCTATATTCTGACTAGTTTATTCGTTTTATATATATATATATATATATATATATAAAACGAATATTTTATAATAAACGAATAATGAATAAATGAATAATAAACGAAAAACGAATATTTTTATATTTATTATATATATATATATATATATATATATATATATATAAAAAACTAAATACGACCTCACGTTTTATACGTTTGCAGCCTCTGAAACTTCCGTCCGTCATAAAAATTAATTCGGATGGTTCGATTTTCTGCATTTTTCGCATCCGTAGCAAATATTTTGACGGGTGTTTTTGACAATTGAGAGTCACCAAATGATGAATATTAAAAAACGAATACGACAGTTTCGGACTCAGTCAGGGTGCAAGGACCTTAAACTTTTGAGGCTTGCGCAGCTTCTCGAGGAGAAATCAAACAAATGAGCACCGTTTTCTAAAGTCTATGAGCGCAGCACACACAAATAAACTAAATTGACATACTGCAGTTAAATTTCAAAATGTGGTGTTTTTATATTTATAACATTTAAATACAGTTCAGCAACATGCATCACACGACCTGACGACCAGGAGAGCTGACAATTGACCATCACTTAATTTACCATCACCTCACGATTGAAAATGTGACACTGATTTCATATGACAGTTCAACAAACAAGTTAATAATATTAAGTCACTTACATTTTAGACAAAATAATGACTGTTTTGGTCTATTTTAGCAGCGAAAATACATCCGATGAATCCAAACAAAGATCACAGCATAGCGCATCTCACAGCAACACTCAATGGTGTTTTGAATGATTCAGTGTTTTGAACGAATCGGTTGAGTCAAAGATTCAATGACCCATGCACAAACATCTGTCTCATTCTTGATGAATCGGCCGTTTGAAGGAATCGTTTGAATGAACGACTCAATGACTCGCTTAATAAAACCGCTTATCACCTGCATTTGCGCTCACTATCGACAAACCAATCAAATTTGTTCAAAACTCTTTTTTTTTAAACAGTCCAAACACATTTACATTTTTATTCAGGAGTTATGTATATACAAAACTATAACTTTTTATGACAGTAGTTTAGTGATAAAAAAAATTTGTATTTGCAAATTTTTGCAAAAAAAAATTCAGTTTTTTTTTCCTCCCATCCTGTAGCCTACTCGCGCCCAGTGTTGCTTCACTTAGTGAAATAAAAAACGAATAGCATAGAACCGTCGGGAACTGGCATAATGCTACAGATGGTTGAAGGTTTGCTTAGTTGCAGTTAACTTTAAGGACTGTTGTCGAAAACTATCAGCAGCTTGCTTGCAAACATATTAGCCCCAATGTTATAAGTTCTGTTTTATTTGTCCTGTATCGGAGTCGGAGAATTTCACTCTGTGTGTGGGGTGGAGAAGGCGGCAGCCGGCAGCTCTCACAAACACCTTTGGAGACACAGAGCTGTCCTGGAGCAGCCCAGAACGGTGTATGACATTTGTTCGGAAGCATGGTTTTAAGCAGACAATAGCCGGGTTTCCATCCAACTTATTTGCATTAATGAAAATTCAGCTCAAGATTATGCGCATCTGCGTGTGTTTCCATCAACTGTGTAATGCGAATAAAAATAGACATCAGCCTAATAAAGTGATGTGTTCCATCCAATGACTAATATATATATATATTAGGGGTGCGCCGATCCGATATTCAGGATCGGTATCGCTTCGATACTGGCATTTTCTGCAGGATCAGGGTATTGCTCTGACGAGACCGATCCAAATTCGATATTCTGCATAGCTAATATTGTGTTATTGTTAAGCCCCACAAAAGCCACAAACACATTATAAAACAGAATAAAGATTTTGTGCACTATATTTCAAGTGTTCTGAAGCCGTTACATAATTTAATGTGAGGTACAGATTAATATTTAAGAAGTCAAGTTCACGTAAACATTTCTCTCCGCTGCGGCTGTCCTTCATCCCCAATTCAGCTTTCAAACTGCTTGCCACGTTCGGTTAACGTTACTAGAGTCAAGATGATAAACTCTCTCCACTGTTCCTATTATACTTGATCTGTAAATAAAGTCCAATGGTTTTGCATAAAAAGATTTTATCTAGCTAGAGTCTCGTGCTGTTTCTATCAGGTGTCTGTTAGATCACAACACTGTTGTAGAGAGAGCACTATGAGGGGTTCTTCACAAGCACAGTAACTGACATTTAAAACGGTTAAAAGAAAAGGCTCAATAAATAAATGTGGCACAGACTTAATACACTACGCATTAATATCTATTTCCTTTGTACTTTGAACTTCTCTATGCGGACTCCGGAGCGCTGCGCCTGCGCGCTGTGACTCAGTGTTGCTTCAAGCGCATCATTCTGCGCACGGGATGTGCATAAGTGCTTAATCCCGCTCTGTATTGGAGTCTTTCGTATTATATTTTTGCACAATGAAAGATTATTAATAGCCTTTCTTGCTTGTCTCATCTGACATATGGTGCTGCCTCATTACTGTGCAGTACGTTTAAAATAAATATATTAACATTTTACAGCATATATATTTCTATATAAATGTATTACTTGTTTTCCATGAATGTATTTTACAACAATACAAAGAGAAATATATATTTTTTACCAGATTTAGTCCTACACTTATTCACTTTTCTTTGTTCCCCAATAATGCTTTTGTCACAAATGTTTGATTTTATAAAATTATTGTGCACTCATGATTTTTCTAGAGTAACTTTTGCTACGGAATTATCCACTAACCTAGTTTATAAAAGTATTTTTTTCATAAATTATAATTACATATCCATTCATTTGTTGTTTTTCTTTACAGTAAAGTTGTCTATATTTAGTAGATTGTGTGTAAAACACAAAAGAGTGATGAGCAGGTCAACACACACTGAGATATAGAGATTCTACACTGATTTTAAAAAAACTGTACCGGTATCGGATCGATATCGGTATCGACAGATACTCAGAATTTTTGGTATCGGATCGATATTGGTACTGAAAAAGTGGTATCGAGCTATCCCTAATATACAGTGGGTACGGAAAGTATTCAGACCCCCTTACATTTTTCACTCTTTGTTATATTGCAGCCATTTGCTAAAATTATTTAAGTTCATTTTTTTTCCTCAATGTACACACAGCACCCCATATTGACAGAAAAACACAGAATTGTTGACATTTTTGCAGATTTATTAAAAAAGAAACACTGAAATATCACATGGTACTAAGTATTCAGACCCTTTGCTGTGACACTCATATATTTAACTCAGGTGCTGTCCATTTCTTCTGATCATCCTTGAGATGGTTCTACACCTTCATTTGAGTCCAGCTGTGTTTGATTATACTGATTGGACTTGATTAGGAAAGCCACACACCTGTCTATGTAAGACCTTACAGCTCACAGTGCATGTCAGAGCAAATGAGAATCATGAGGTCAAAGGAACTGCCTGAAGAGCTCAGAGACAGAATTGTGGCAAGGCACAGATCTGGCCAAGGTTACAAAAAAATGTCCGCTGCACTTAAGGTTCCTAAGAGCACAGTGGCCTCCATAATTCTTAAATGGAAGACGTTTGGGACGACCAGAACCCTTCCTAGAGCTGGCCGTCCGGCCAAACTGAGCTATCGGGGGAGAAGAGCCTTGGTGAGAGAGGTAAAGAAGAACCCAAAGATCACTGTGGCTGAGATGCATTCGGGAGATGGGAGAAAGTTGTAGAAAGTCAACCATCACTGCAGCCCTCCATCAGTCGGGGCTTTATGGCAGAGTGGCCCGACGGAAGCCTCTCCTCAGTGCAAGACACATGAAAGCCTGCATGGAGTTTGCTAAAAAACACCTGAAGGACTCCAAGATGGTGACAAATAAGATTGTCTGGTCTGATGAGACCAAGATAGAACTTTTTGGCCTTAATTCTAAGCGGTATGTGTGGAGAAAACCAGGCACTGCTCATCACCTGTCCAATACAGTCCCAACAGTGAAGCATGGTGGTGGCAGCATCATGCTGTGGGGGTGTTTTTCAGCTGCAGGGACAGGACGACTGGTTGCAATCGAGGGAAAGATGAATGCGGCCAAGTACAGGGATATCCTGGACGAAAACCTTCTCCAGTGCTCAGGACCTCAGACTGGGCCGAAGGTTTACCTTCCAACAAGACAATGACCCTAAGCACACAGCTAAAATAACGAAGGAGTGGCTTCACAACAACTCCGTGACTGTTCTTGAATGGCCCAGCCAGAGCCCTGACTTAAACCCAATTGAGCATCTCTGGAGAGACCTAAAAATGGCTATCCACCAACGTTTACCATCCAACCTGACAGAACTGGAGAGGATCTGCAAGGAGGAATGGCAGAGGATCCCCAAATCCAGGTGTGAAAAACTTGTTGCATCTTTCCCAAAAAGACTCATGGCTGTATTAAATCAAAAGGGTGCTTCTACTAAATACTGAGCAAAGGGTCTGAATACTTAGGACCATGTGATATTTCAGTTTTTCTTTTTTAATAAATCTGCAAAAATGTCAACAACTCTGTGTTTTTCTGTCAATATGGGGTGCTGTGTGTACATTAATGAGGAAAAAAATGAACTTAAATGATTTTAGCAAATGGCTGCAATATAACAAAGAGTGAAAAATTTAAGGGGGTCTGAATACTTTCCGTACCCACTGTGTGTGTGTGTGTGTGTGTGTGTGTGTGTGTGTGTGTGTGTGTGTGTGTGTGTGTGTGTGTTATATATATATATATATATATATATATATATATATATATTGCGCAGTTATTATCCTCATTAAATTTTAACCGTCAAGAATGTCAGAAATCACTAAGGGTTTAGCACTGTCTTTGCATACAAGGCTGTGAATGTGCAACATGACAACATTTATTTAAATGTTTTTTTTTACGTGTGCGATAACTAGATTATGGTAATTTGGTTTGTAACTTATAAACAATCTGTTAACAACAAAAACAACACATTAGTGAATGGTTTTGGTTCGGGGTGCAACGGATCGTAGATGATCCGTGATCCGTACGGACTAGGGCTGTGCGATATGACTATATATATCAGATGGACGAAATAAAAAGTCTATCGTTTCATATTATGTTCTATCGTTTATTTCGTGGTGTCGCATAATACATTGTTTACGGTAATACCTTTTAATCATTTGAGTGACTGCGATCTTTATACGCCGCCCACCACGGGGCGTGAAGGAGACAGAAGCAGGCGGAGAACGACCAGCCAGGACACAACGAGGAGCTCGTTCCTAAACGAGGGATTACATCTGTAGCATGGTCACGTGTTTTTAAGCACTGCAGTTTTAAAACAACCGATTTTAAGCCGTTGAAACTCAAACAACAGACCTATATGCGTGCGCCGTCTCTTTCTGTGTGAGAGGAGCACGCTTTTTCTTTTTCGCCAACTTTAAACAATTAGATAAACACACTTATATGTGTCAAAATCCCCATCTTTGCAAGTATCCTCATAAACACCGCGATTTAGATCTTAAGAAAGAGTAAATGGCAGAAAGAGAAAATGCATATATAACAGTAACTTCGCTATATTGGATCCGGATTGTATTGGATCCATTGTATTGGATCCGGACTTCGGTCTTAAAGGGGAAGCTCTCCAATATTTGTTCTGTCTGCCATTCATGTTAATCATAGCACACTGCTAGAAAATCTGTCACTGCTCTTGACTAAATCACTTTAGTAACTTTAAAGAGAATAAATAAAAAATAACAATAATAATGACATATTTATAATATGTATAGAATCTATACATAATACGTGATATCATAGATCGATAGATATAATTAACACAGTGAAGACTAATTAATTTACACAACGTATGTAGCATTTCTTATTTATTGTAGTTTTTTGTCCTATCGCTTGCAATTACTTTCTTATCCTAATTTCATCACTGACTGTTTATTTATCTTCAATGAGGTTGAGTTTTTTCTCTCTCTCTCTTTTGGCTTGTATTAGTTTGATATTGACATTGGTGACAATGATTATGAAAACTCTATGGTATCAAAGATTTTAATATAATAACTTTTTTTAAAGAAAAGCAAAATCACTATATCGTGATATATATATTGTTATCGTGATATCAAATTTGTCATATCGTGATATAAGATTTTGGTCATATCACCCATCCCTAGTACGGACCAGTCCCCATGGTTAGGCACGCATGTGATTCGCGGATTAACTGATAAATTTAACCACCAAAGAGTGAAAGTTTATAATTTGCACGTGTTTCGGGACTCGCGCTACGTTTTCTGCGCTCAGCCGCTGCCGCACACGCTGAAGCACGCACACTCAGAGAGAGAGTGAGAGGAGCGTTTCAGATACCGCGTTTCAGACAACGCCTCAACGGATGGATACATACACACACACACACACACAAACACACACAAAGATATGTTAAAATGAAGGGTCGACCGATTATCGGCCTGGCCGATATTAAGCATTTTTACGATTATCGATATCGGGCATGTTCAAAACAGATTTGCCGATAATTTTTTTTTTTTTTCTTTTTATATTATGCAAACAAACATACTATTTACAGGTGACATTATTTATTGGTGAATAAATAATACAGGTGAAATTATTTAATGATTAAATGCACTATTTAGCTCGATGCAGCCTGTCTGAGCTCAGCACTCAGTGGCCTAGAGCAATCTCCGCCCACCGCTCATCTGATATGTAGGGAGTCACGAGTCCGACCAATCAACGCGGAAAACTGAAGGCAGTCTCAAACCGAAAGCACTTGCTAACTGGAGCTGCCTCAGTGATCACGCATCAGTTGTCTCTCAAAAGGTACAATACGATTGCAATAAATCACAATCCACTACACTGAAGTTGCAAAACACCTCAATATAACCCATGATGTCCGCGATGCGGAAAATGCGGGCGGAATCGCGGAATGCAGTCATATAATGGAATTTACCGTATAACGCGGAATGTCACGGAATTTGTCGAAGTTTGGATGAATTAATCAAAAGTAGGTCAGTAAACTTAAATCGACTCGCGCTATGGACTAGTATCTATAAATATTAAGCCGCAAAAACACTATTTAAATATGAATCCTGCATGTTCTGCATCTCTGTTAATGAATGACACAGACGTGCGGTTTCATTTACTGCACACATACATACTGAAGCGCGTGTGATTCTTGCAGTGTTTTCAGCATCTGCCGTCTAACTAAATGAGGACATAAATACATGAACAACATCCCCAGAACTGCTCGGAGAGTCACTTCATGAGCATTTGACCGTTTCATTTGAGTAAAACGATCGTCATATCATATATACATAGGCTACAGAAACTTAAAAGGTCCTCATGGCAACCTGTCAAAACATAAGTTCGGTTTAGCCGAATATATTACTGTGGTGCAGTAGAAGATACGTAATACAACTACAACAATTATTACAACTTTTGTTGAGAATAATCACACAATACGCTAAATACGTTTACTTTAAGTTTTACAAAATGTTTACAGAATGCTTCTGGGTGATCCCTGCACTTATGTTATTATTAATATTATTAATATTACTGTTATTTAATGTTGTTGTTATTAACAGTTTTCAGAATTAAAGACATGTTTAAAATCATTTAAAGAACGTTTTTTGTCAGAGCTCTTGTTATTATTAATTTTGGCATTCATTTTCATTTTTACACCAGACACGTATATCGGTTCAAAATATCGGTTATCGGTCTACTTGATCTGTAATAATCGGTATCGGCCCTGAAAAACACATATCGGTCGACCCCTAGTTAAAATAACCGTTTTGGCAAGTATTCTGGTAAACACAGTCGGTTATGTCTTAAGTTAATGTATACAGCTGAGAATGAACCCGGATGTGTGTCATTATTTGGTCCACGCATTTAGTCTTAAAGAGACAGCAGCCTATAATACCTGCTCCTGTCTGCTAATCATCTGTATTTAACTTATGCAGTAAGCATTATTGTTGTTTTTCACTTAATTTTTACATTTATGCACCTGAATACTAAGGTTACTGTCTTTATATATAAATTTTACGTTGTAGGCTGTTCATCTATGCTTGTAATTTGTGTAATTGTTCTTGTTTTATTAAGAATCTTAAGTAGTTAAGCTAGTAGTTTACACAACTTTTTTTTCTGATCTGATACGCAACTCCCTAGTATCAAAATCCCTAGTATGATCCGAACCGTGAGTTTTGTGATCCGTTTCACCACTAGTTTTAGTTCTTTTACACTTTTTTTAAATTAGAGGGTAATTGTTTTAATGTGTATCGAATATTGGAATTATAGACTGAATTGAAGATGAAGGCACTACTGAAATGCAAACCATTAATGTTTCTTCGGTTTAATAATTGCTGTCTGATGGCTGAACAAAAATCGAATCCAGTATGGCAGCATTTCACCGAGCCAACTCCAGGGAAAGCCAAGTGCAATATCTGCAATGGACTGGTGAGCTTGGGAGCTCAAAAAGGTAAAAAGAAAAACTCCAAATTTGTGGAGTCACCTGAGGTGTCACTACCTCCAGGCTTACAAAGATGCACAGAAAGAAAAAGCAGCAGCTGCCTCTACAGCCAGTGTATCTCAGCCAACTCTAACAGAAATGTTTGATGCCAAATGGTAGAATTCGGATCCCAGGTCAAAAAAACTTGACACTTTAGTTATGGAAATGATTGCCACAGACAAATCCATTTACATTTGTCTCAGGTTTTGGTTTTCGGAGGCTGGTGGCTGCAATGGAGCCCAGATACAACCTAAAAACTGAGAAGCACTACCGCACAGACATCCTAGATGGTATAGTTTCAAAAGTTGAAAAGAAAATAAAAGCACTGATTGCAGAGGATGCTGGCCCTTTTTTGTCTTTCACGACAGACTGTTGGTCTGGGGACAATGAAGCACTGATGACTCTAACATGTCATTTAATTGACGACAACTGGGAAAGGAAACAAGTCATCCTAAAGGCCAAGGCCATGTCTGGCTCCCACACTGGGGAGTACATCAGCAATATGTTCATCAGCCTGCTGAATACTGGGACATCAGCCACAACAGGGTTGTACTTGTGCTCCGTGACAGTGATGCTAAAATGGTTAAAGGCCTCAGATTGGCAGAAATACCTGATCTCAGCTGCAGCGCACACACCATACAGCTTGTGGTGACCGATGGCATCAACAGTCAGCGAGTAGTGCTGGACGTTAATGCCAAGTTAAAGAACATAGCTAAACATTTCAACCACTCTGTGCTTGCAAAGCAGAATCTGAAAAAATTTCAAAAATAACTTGGCCTTCCCCAGCACAGTATCATTCAGTCTGAACCCACTCGCTGGAACTCCACGCTCCACATGATGCAGAGGATACTGGAGCAGAAACGAGCACTCAATATCTATGCTGGAGAATATGGAAAAATTGCTACTCCAGCTGCAGATCAATGGGACATAGTTTCCAATTTGATTGACATGTTGAAACCTGTTGAGAAAGTCACCCTCGAGATCAGCAGGTCAGAGGCTTCCATCTCCAGTGTCATCCCAAGCATTGCTGTGCTGAAGATGGTGCTTCAGGCAGAGGGCACTAACACGAGGGGGATTAAAACACTAAGAGAAACCATGCTGCAAAGCTTGCAGAAAAGGTTTGCAAGGATGGAGGAGACAAAATGTTTGGTGCTAGCGACACTGCTGGACCCTCGTTATAAGTGTCATGTCTTTTTTGCAGTGGACACTCTGACCAAGGCAAAACAACAGATAAAGAAGAGCATGCCATTGTGTCGGAGCAACTGAAAACAGCCACCACTGAAGACCAAGGATCAGATCCGAAACAGAGAACGGAGGAAGATGAAGAATTACCTGGTTGCTCCAGTGTTCTTGAACAAATGTATGCAAACATCTTGGGGCCTCATGGAACTCCTACTCAGGAAAGTGATGATAAGCATCACATCTCTGAGCAGCTGGAGCAGTACCTCCGTGAGCCATTGATTGATAGACAGACTTGGTCAGCCACTGGAATGGTGGAAACAGAATACATCCCGCCTACACCTTCTTGCACCACTGGCAAGGAAATTCCTCTGCCCACCCCCCTCCTCTGTTCCCAGGGAGAGAGTATTTAGTGAGATTGGCAATATTTATGATAATAAGAGGAGCTGCCTCACAGGAGAACATGCAGAACAGTTGTGTTTCCTGCATGACAACCTGCTGTTCTTAAACTGGGAGTACTGAGAACTTTCGGTGAAAGATGGGTAGAGTGAGGAAGACTCAGGGACTGCAATTGAGTTCAAATTAAAGCACATTCCTTTTTATATTGTTCTGTAATGTTTACATAATTTACTTCACTCAAAAATGAGGGGTTTGCTGCTATGTTATTTGCACTAAAAGAGATTTTTGATGCTGCTAAGTCAAGTGCACGAAAACCTTTAAGTTTTTATTCACAGTTGGTTACTTGGGGACTTTGTTTTAAATAAAAATGCAGAAAGTTGCAGAAAGTTAGAATGCACTTAAGATGTTCTGTGTCATTTATATCAAACACAAATGTTGCTGGTTGCTAGTATGTTTGCAGCATTACTATTATAATTTTTTTTTTTTTTTCAGTTTAATTGATTTTTATTTAGTTATATTCATTTAAATGTATATTTCAGTTTACATTTATGTTCCAACAAACTTTAAAAATTCTGCTTGATAAATGCTCTACATTTTTTATGTAAATGATTGACAGTATTTTTTATATTACCTGTTTTATATATTTAATACTTAAGTCAGTTTATTGATTTGTTTGGTTAACTTTGGATAAATATTTAATTTTATTACCGTGCAGTGCACAAAATTAAGATTCGAGAGACGGTTCAAGTCATTGTTCAATAAATGATGATGTTAAACTTAGAAATGTTGTGCATCCACTTATTGTTATGTGACATTTTAGCATGCAAATGAAGGGGAAAACTTCAAGATATCGGCCATAAAAATCGGCAGCACATATCGGCCATCGGCTGACCCTGACCTCTAAACATCGGCTATAGAAAAACCCATATCGTTGATCTCTAATTTTCAGCCACTTGAATGGGCTCAATCTAGCCCTACAGGGGACAGCAGTAAAAATGTTTCATGTGCAAAACAAAATAGAGGCAACAATAAAGAAAACTGATCTGTGGGGGAAAAGAATTGCCCGAGCCAACTATGAGTCCTTCGAAAACGTGTCCGACTTTTTGTCTAAGGAGGAGAGGACACTACGCGTCACTTCAGCAGTTGCTATGACAGAGCACATGCAGGCTTTAAAGTCTCAGATGCAGGACTACTTCCCTGACATCAGCAAACAGCAGAGCTGGATACAGTATACCTTTGCCAACCACACTGAGGATGTGATTACGGGACTCACCAACAAGGAGCAGGACAGCCTCGTCGATCTATCCTGTGACAGCTCCTTGAAACTTATTTTTTCTGAAAAAACTTTGACACAGTTCTGGTTACATGTGTCAAACGAATACCCTGAACTCGCCAACAAGGCAATAATGTGTTTGATGACGTTTGCCACAACGTATATGTGTGAAGTGGGATTTTCTATGCTTGTGACGGCTTAAATTGACGTCGATTCAGCCAGACATCAAATCCTTAACAGCTGAAAAGCAACATCACTCATCTCATTAGGTACTTTCTGGAAGACTGCTGATCAGATTGTGGGACTGTTCTGTACTAGAACTGACAAAGTTTACATCGTTACTCAGTTTAAAGGTAGATGTTTTTAGGTTTTATTTTTTTAAACATAGTTGTGTATTTCATTGCAATAAATTTGTGAACTATGTACAGTAGCTTCTGTTACACACTTTGATGCAATATAATTGTAAATAGTGTGATGAATTTAAATATGTGTAAAGAATGTTTACATCAGCTTACTTTCACCATCATATAAAAATATTAAATTTGATGGTAATTCTCATAATTCACATGAAATTCTTACAAACTGGTTAATAAATGTTGATAATGTTGTGCAAAGAGACAATCTGCTTTATTAAATCTAATATATATATATATATATATATATATATACACACATATATAAATACTATAAAAAATAATAATAATAACAAAGAGGTTGGGAGGGGGGTCGTGGAGCTTTTGCTGTGTTTTTGGGGGGCCTTAGACTCTGAAGTTTGGGAAGCTCTGCTTTACATGTTTTCGAATCTTGGAATGCATATATTTTTTATTATTTGTATGCACTTTTGAGACTGTCCATTAATTTGCTCGGAAAATGTCTAACAAATATCCAGCATGAAACTAATTTTACCGCGCCGGCTAAAGATGTTTTTGGAAAAGACCACTAGATCAACACAATATACTGGCTTTTTTATTTTGTATTATGAACATTAAACACAATAGGAGCAAAATAACGTTATATGTATTCCTCTGCTAGCCTGTGTCGGTTTAATAAAGTATATAAGTTCGTTAATTGATAGTCTATTTATAATGTTTGTGTTTATGCTCTCTGTGTTGTGTAATAATAGCGTTTGGTTGTTTTTTCCTGCTTCTTAAAATAACCTTTAAACCAGATAAACAATTCTGCAGCTAGCTTTTGTGCTGGACTAGCCCGTGTAACGTTAACGTTACCATTTGTAAAAGAGAAATGTATAATACCTTTTGCGTCCTCGGTTGAATAGAGTTTTTCTGCTTTGTTGAGGAATTTCAAAGCCCTGTCTTTATTGCCATCTTCGAGGGCTTTGGTAGCGAGTTTCAAACATTTTTCAGCTTCGTCCCGGTTTCCTTCCATCATCTGATTTTATCAGCTGACTAACACAAATTTGCAGATTCAGACCAACACTTTCGCTTTCCAATAAATAATAACAAATATAATTATTTGACTTGTTTCAAAGTATAAGGTAAATACGGGTTTGCCTCCTGCTTTATTATTATTAAATTGTTTGTTGTTGTTGTTGTTGTTATATCATTATTATATAAAAGATTTAGAGGGGGGTGGGGTGATAAAACACCATTTAATTTTATTTCGACTTCCCGTTTTCATATGTGTGTAAGACATGCTTTTATTTTATTGCTCTGTTAAAGCAAAACATATGGACATATCATTTCATTGCAGTTATAACTACAAATATATACTATTCTATACTATTCTATTCAAATAAATAAATAACACATTAACTGAAGGATTTGTCATTACTAATTACAAAAATCACAAGATTAATCAGCATTCAACTTAAAATGATGAATGTAGGCCTGAATGCATAAATAACCCCAGAATGCATAAATTAGGTCATTTTATAATAGTGGCCAAAAGTGATGTCCGACCTAGGAAAACTGGCTTCTTCGCACTTTATTCAAGTTGTTTTAATTAAATATGTATTCAATATTTTGTGTGCATGTTGTGAAATTGTGCCTGTCCAATATTCGTCTCGCTCAGGGGCGGTGTTCTGACACTCTGGCTGCGTCCGAAACTGCATACTCTCGAGTAGGTACTTATTTTGAATAAGTACGTACTTTTCAAGGGTAAAAAAAAGTACGTTTTCCCTGAATCCGACATATTAGCTTTGTCACGTGACTTATGACATCATCACAAGCGCAAAGATTTAACGAGAACAAGCTAGATTTGTGCAAATACCATCATCAATTACCTGACTTACCTGCTGATTTGATCACCGCGTTTTCATTTATTATGCCATTCCAAACCTCAGCACAAAGGAGGCGTCGGGCTGCTGGTCGAAGAGCACGCCTTTGGAGACGTTTGTTGATTTTATATTCAGAAAATGTAAGTTAAAAAGTAGCTATATATTGCATACCTGCACCCCCTTACACACATGTGCACAATAATATACTTATTTGTAATAGATTATTTTTAAAATTATAATTAGACAGACAGATATGTCACATCATGGCAATTTATTGAATTCACAATATTCAACTATAGGCAATTTGAGTAAATGAATGTTAAAAAAAATGTTCAAGAAAAGATGAATAAAGATGACTTGTTTTACTGACAAAAACAGAATATGAATAAAATTGAAAAAAAAGAATAAAAGAAAACATTCCAATGAATAAATACATTTATACACAAGTATTAATTGAACATAACATAAATCAAAACTTACACAGCACAAATGTATTGTTCGAACAAACTATGTACACGTCAACAGATGGTGACCCCCACATCATCTTACTGCCACCTGAACAGAGCTGTGCCAATCCTGCAGCTGTATTTTGATGAGGCAGTTGACCTCCGTAATGACCTCCGTCTTTCTCGCCAGTCCATCTTGTCCCTCACTGCTGCAATTAGGCTGGATTCCGACCATGGGTGGGAAAGGGACATTGAGGTGCTGCTGTTCCTCTTCTGGCTTGGTCATGCGGCATCCTTCAGGGTGGTGTCTCGGACCTTCGATATCCCCAAGTCCTCTGTGCATGTTATTGTGCACAGAGTGAGCAATGCAATCATTAGGATTTTGAAGACGGTGATTGCTTTCCCAACCGGTGATGACCTGGTGGCGTTAGGAGAAGGTTTTGCCCTGCTGGCAGGGTCACCAGCTTTCAGCTCAGCAGTTGGTGCAATTGACGGCTGTCACATCCGTCTTAAACCTCCAGCAACTACCGCACAGTGTTATCTGAACAGGAAGCTGTTTCACTCCATTCAGCTACAGGCCATCACTGACCAACTTGGGAAATTTATTGACATCTTTGTGGGATATCCTGGGTCCGTGCATGATGCCAGGGTGCTAAGCAACAGCCCTGTCTATACTGGTGGCCTTTATCCACCTGCAGGGAAGTGCATCCTCGGGGATGGTGGCTACCCTTGCCTGAGTGCACCCATCTGCCTCATCACCCCATACAGGGAGCCTGTACAGAACCCTTTACAGGCTCACTTTAACAGCAAGCACTCCCGTGCCCGGAACATCGTCGAGAGAGCTTTCGGGATGATGAAAACACGCTGGCGATCTGTTTTCTTTAAGGCCATGGAAGTGAGTGCCTGAGGTAATTGCATGCTGCGCCGTGCTCCACAATATCGCTCTTCAAAATGGGGACATCATTGAGCCAGAGGTTGGGGAGAATAATGATGATGCCCCTCCTGAAGCCCGCAACCCCGAAACAAGATCAGGAGAACATGTGCGGGCCAATCTGGCTGCTGCTGTATCTGCTCCAGACATTTGTGTTCCTGCTCTCCATGACCATGACTACCTGTGAAACATTACACATTACATAACAGGTTAATACTTTTGCCCAAAGCATTGAGTTGTTATTTTATTATAGCTTTGGTGTAGTTTTTTTCCCCTAAATACTATTTTTGTTTATCAGGTGCAAAGTATCAATAAAATATTATTTCCTCTATAAAGGCATGCATTTTCTTTTATTGTGGGGGGAGGAGGAGGGGGATTGTATCATTTCTGAGCCAGGGGCCTTTATTAACCCCCTGGAGCCACATGGATTACTTTTATGGCACCATTCTTTTAAGTAGGGGTCACCAAGTTCGGTCCTGGAGGGCCGGTGTCCCTGCAGAGTTTAGCTCCAACCCTAATCAAACACACCTGAAGCAGCTAATCAGGGTCTTATTAGGTATACTTGAAACTTCCAGGCAGGTGTGTTTAGGCAAGTTGGAGCTAAACTCTGCAGGACACCGGCCCTCCAGGATCAAGTTTGATGACCCCTGCTTTTAAGGAACCAGTACTTTTAAGGTACCATTCACTCCCATTATAAAGCTTGTAAGAGCCAGGATATTATAACTCTGATTGTGGTAGGCAGAAAAAAAAATCATATACACTTAGGATGGCTTGAGGGTGAGTAAATTATGGGATTATTTTTTTGGGTGAACTATCCCTTTAACATTTCAAGCATGAAAACGGTTTGGAATCCGTTGTGAACACATGATGAAAGCAGGCATTTGTAACTGTTGTTCCAGGTTGTGTTTGACAGTGTTAAACCAGTGGCTCTCAAACAGCAGCTGGCAAACATCAGCATTGCGACTGAGAAAGCTGAAGGACCTAATCAAGGAGATGGAGGAGAGGGAGGCTGAGAGAGAGCAAAAAGCAACAGAGAGGAAGGAGAGACGATGGCCTCCACCTGTCCTAATCCAACACACCTGTAAAATTGAATCAAGTTATTTTAGGATTACTTCAAAATTACAGACAGGTCTGTTTGATCACAATTGAAAATCAGGACCTGACTTAGGTGTCCCTGAGCTGTTTACATTCTATATACATTTAGTAGTGAGATAAAAATAAATAAAAAAAGAAGCCACGTTTGTGTTTGAAGTCTTACAACAATCATGACAGCCAATTATCAACTAAATGAACTTATTTCAACCTCTCAAGAAAATATCAGAAAATATGTGAAATGTCTATAATTTACTTTGAATGCTTACAAATAAATGATGCTGTTTGATCTGAAATATTTATATTTAATTATTTATTCAAATTATATGTTGACTCTAAAAAATGTATAAATACATTATACACACACACACACAAAAAGCGGTTTGTAGTATGGATGCTTGTTGTTTACAGAAATGTAAATGTGTGATTGATTTGAGGATGGTTTCCATAAAAAAAATATTATAAAGAAACTTTATTTTTTGGCAATAAGCTCAAGAAGGACAAGATATCGTTCATCTCTTTCCCTGGTCTCCCTCTCTCTCAACTGCTTCTCGATGCCTTCTTTCTTCTGTGTCTCTGGCTTCTCGTACGTTTACAGATGTGGCCACTACTTTGCCTTGCAGGCCCTGCTCCACCACAAAAGCTCTGCAACAAGTGATCGGAAATCAAATCATATACTGCTGTAATAACTCTGGTTATCATCAAAATGTTGGTGTATATTTTTTTGATAGCTTATTTGTTATCTTGCTTTTCATCCAACACAAATGATCATTCATTTGTCAATGTGTATAATTGTAGACAAATAAAACCTAAAATTTCTCTTCAGTTGTGTAAATTTGTTTATTTAAATTAGTAAAAAGAGCATGTGTGTGTAATGCAAAGTGCTGACAAAAGCTTAGGCCAAATCGATGACAGTATAGCATACATACAACACCCACACGGCTATCTAATAATGTGTTTTCATCTGGAAGATGTATTTTTTAAGAGTTTCATCTGCCATACTGTCTGTAAAATGTCCTCTGTCAAATATTAAACGCACTTTTAGGAAACGTTTATGTTGCAAAGAGTGCATTCGCAATTTTTCTAACAAACGTTTATCAGATGTTTGTACACAGTTAAAGCAATGCTTTCAAGAAAACGATGTTTAACACATCTTGAGAAGTATGTGTGCTTAAATGAAGCACGACTGGTACTTTAGCTATATGAAAATGAAATGTTTTACAACAACTTAATATATCTAATAAATCAATATTTAATGTCTTAAAACCAACAGTTTCCTCGTCAGCTGTGAAATAAGTGAAATTGAAACACAAATAATAGCTTTGTTGTACTTACACTTGAAAACAGCTGCGTCTCTGTCCTCTGCCATGTTCGTAAATGACGATTCCTCCCCGTTGCCTCATGGGAAATTAAAGTGTCCATCGGATGCACACTTCAGAATCTGGGCGGGAGCAGTAGGCCATCTGGGGATTTCTCGCCTACTGTTTTATAAATACGGAGGTTTCGGACATACTACTCTTTTCACGTACTGTTTTCTCCTTCTAAATAGTAGGCAAGCAGGCATATTCGGACGCAATATTAGTATACGCACGTCTGAATCTCGCGAGAATTAGTACATCACCCAGGTATTTCTCGCCTACTATTTTATGACTACTGAGGATTAGGACATACTATTTGTTCGCCTACTGCTTTTCCCCTACTATATAGTAGAGAAGTATGCGGTTTCGGATGCAGCCTCTGTGTCATATGCTCTGTGCTACCTCTCAGAATGAGCTACCATGCGCATGCGCAGTACCCTACTACTCTTGGAAACCTTCTACCTGAAGACCCGCCCATAAATTTGAGCTACCCTGTCTGAGTCAGAGCCATATAGAGATAGAGTTGCGACAACGGAAGTTCAGAATGCTTGGTCGTCACGTGATTCACGTAGACTTCAGATAGTTCCAGGAAGTGCTTTGGCGGGCAATTCAAACTGTAAGAATAACTGTAAGAGTGACAGAACTGCGATTTTTGGTAATTAGTAGGCAATAAATGCATTTATTTTATATATTTATATAACACACCGACATATGTATGTAACTTGACTATGTAGTTACAGCGATGTTGTTTTTAAAGTATTTAAATCAGCTAATATTTGAGGATTAGTGTTCGATTACCGTTATTTGCCTTAACTTATTTCAAGTATATTCTAACTTGTATAAAGACAGGTTGCTGTTCCCTTTTTATGTTACGTTATATTCATTGTTTTCACTAATCTCATGGTAACTAATGTCATATTTATGACTTTCAGATAGTACAGAGACAGGCTGGTGACAGGTGATTGTCAGCTCGCACCGCACAATGGGTCAATGAACTGTGAATGAAACAATGAAAATTAAGCTTATTGTTTACAATTCTTACAATTATATATAGTAATATAATTACTTAGTATATTATATATTTAATGTGTATTTCTTACAATACTTATTCATATACACAATATATTTAGGTTTAAAACAACTTAAGCATCTGTTTTGTACTCATATAAACATGTACACTGCCGTTCAAAAGTAATGATGCTGAAAATTCAGCTTTGCATCACAGGAATAAATGCCATTTTAAAATGGAAAACAGTTATTTTAAATAATAATATATTACAATATTACTTTTTTGTATTTTTATTCAAACAAATGCAATTAACTATTTACAGCAATTAATGAATACAATGAATACAATTCTAATAAATGTAATAGCATGCCAAGCATTTTGTCTGTGTCCTTTCTTTCATGTTGTCCTTGCATAGTCTCCACCATGGTTTGCTGTGCTGCATGGGGATGCTCCAATCGCTCAGAGAAAGGTGTGCGAATGTATGGCTTCCCCGCTGACATGGAGAGGAGAAAAAAATGGTTGTCAAGTCAGCAGGAGCAATTTAAATATAAATACAAATTACAACAACAAAAAAATTTGTGAGGTAATTATATTTAAATGTATTTGCATTTTTTCACAAAGAACACCCCAATGGGAAAAGTATTTACTAAAAATAAGGAACGAGCAAAGCCTTGCAAAACCCAGGGAGCTGATATTCATAGTGAGGGTGCGGTCTTATTGCAGGGAGTCATCAGTGTTACCTATAACTGTGCCTTTAACCACCATGTGATATGTACAGTATGTGGGTAGACCAAAAAAAAAGAGAGTTGTGTGTGGAAACTAAACTCAAGTCACTCTGCAGGCACATTTTGAGGCAAACCAATTTGTCATGAACAAAAATTTCAAGAGTAGGCTGAAACCAGATGCTATTCCAACCATCTTTGTGCATCGTCCTGTGGTCAAAAAGAGGAGGGCCCCTGCACCACGATACACCCCTAGACCTGTAAACACACAGCACATCACTGCTGATCACAGCTACAGTGTTACAGGTGACACATATATAATAATTACAAACTCGTGCTAATTGAAGTAATATTTCTAATTTTGAAGTGATGTGATATTTTCAATATTTAAAATTAGCAATACCATGTATTCTGCCTCTATCAGTTTCAAAGGTTGAGGAAAAAAGGGATGAGGACACTCAGAGAAGGGAAAGTGACATGGCTAGTGAGGAGAGACAGGGACAGGTGACACTACCCAGTCAGCCAGCAGCCAGTCAGTATACCAGTGAGCCATCAGCCAGTCAGCATACCAGTGAGCCATCAGCCAGTCAGCATACCAGTGAGCCATCAGCCAGTCAGCATACCAGTGAGCCATCAGCCAGTCAGCATACCAGTGAGCCATCAGCCAGTCAGCATACCAGTGAGCCATCAGCCAGTCAGCATACCAGTGAGCCATCAGCCAGTCAGCATACCAGTGAGCCATCAGCCAGTCAGCATACCAGTGAGCCATCAGCCAGTCACCTGGGTCTATTAAAAAAATTAAAGAGACAAGAAAAAATATCAAAAAATGCAAAGGCAGCACTAAGAAAGATAAAGAAGGAAAATGCAGCTCTCAAAAAAACAATTAAAATTAGGGACAAAAATTTAAAGAAATTTTTTTTCAAAAGACCAAATGAAGGCAATAGGAAGACGAACCACAAAAGGGATGAAATGGAACAATGACACAATTAAGAAGGCATTAAAAATTCGCTTTGCAGCCGGTCCAACTGGTTACAAGACCCTACAGGAATTGCAGATTCCCTTTCCAGCAATCAGAACCCTGCAAAGAAGGATGGATTTTTTAAAACTGAAGGTAGATGGATTGGCAGACCTTGAAAGGGAGTGTGTGCTGTCCTTAGATGAAATGGCAATCACTCCAAGTGTGGAGCTGCACATGCTCACAGGCAAACTGTATGGTAATGTCACTTTACCAGGTCACAGAGGAGTAGCAACACATGCTTGTGTGTTTATGTTGGCTGGAAACACAACTCGGTGGAAACAAGTAGTGGCATATCATTACAGTGGTAATTCTACCAATGGAGCAGAGTACAGGCCAATAATTACAGAAATAATAGAGAGGGCAGCATCCATAGGGCTACATGTGCTTGATGTCACCACCGATATGGGTAGCCCTAACCAGGCCATGTGGAAATCCTTTGGGGTCGACCACACCAAAACATCTGTGCCACATCCAACAACACCAGACAGGCGTCTCTATTTCATGCCTGATGCCTGATATCTGGTAAAAAATCTAAAAAGTGCCCTTGTCCGTGGACAGGTGTTAACAATTCCACAGAATGTGGTAAACAAAGAGAACCTACCTTCCAACGAGGTTTCAGTGGTCCCTATTAAGGACTTATTGTCCTTTCAAGAAGGGATGGCATTAAAAGTAGCTCCCCATCTATCAGCTGCAGCCATCGAGCCAAGCCACTTTGAAAAAATGAAGGTTGGTCCTGCTCTTAATGTATTTAGTAAGGCAACAAGTGCTGGGCTGAAATATATGGTGCAGCAAGAAAACCGCCCTCTCTCCTACCTGACTACAGCGTGGTTCCTGGAGCAAGTGGATCATTGGTTTGATCTTATGTCGTCTCGCCATCCAATTACAGCACTGAGCAGGGTCAAGATGGAGGAGTATGAAAAGGCCATCATCTTCCTACAGGATATCATCCATCTGTTCCATGGAATGAAGATAGGCCATAAGGAAGTTTGGAAGCCTGTTCAAAAAGGGGTGATAATGGCAACAAAATCAGTTTTGGGCATACAGGAAGAGATGCTGACACGAGGACACAGGTTTGTGTTAACTTCAAGGTTCACACAAGACTGCCTTGAAAATACGTTCAGCTGTGTGAGGTCTAAAAATCCTATACCAACTCCAGTGGAATTCCATCATGCTCTGAGGATTATATCTGTAGGGCAGTTCCTCACCACCATCAGGTCTGGGAACTACCAGGAAGATGACAGTAGCTTTTTGGCAGACTTCCTGGACACAGTGGAGAAAAATGTTACTCCATCAGTCAGAGTGGAACAGCTGATGGTAGAGAACAGAACAGCACTTGACCTCACAAAAACTGAGAAATGTATTCTCCTCCATCTTGCAGGCTACATTGTCCACAAATTAATTAGATTTGCCAGCATCTGTGGAAAATGCAAAACTGCAACACAGCACACTGATGACAATCCTGCGGGAGATAACAGCATCTTAGTAAATTTAAAAGAGTTCAAGGCAGGTGCTCTTTGCCGTCCCTCCCAAGAAGCCTATGACTTGACTCAACAAATTGAGAAACTATTTAGGACCAAGACTAGTTCCTACCTCATGGAGCTCCCCAATGCAGTGGATGTCTTGGAGAAAGAAGCTCAGTCACTCTCCAGCAGGCTTCCGACATGCTGTGAGGTACAAGAAAAAATCTCCAAGAGATTTATACGGCTGAGGTTGAGGATTGAGGCGAAAAAAACAGAATGACAGAAAAAAACAACACTTAAACGATGGACATCTTGGAAGCAAGAGCCAATCTAAAAAGAGGAAAAGGACCAACATTAGCCAAGCTTCAACGTCCAACAACCAGCAAACAGCTTCAAACACATTAGTGGTTGTCATGGAAACACTCGGACTAACCGTTGCTCCAATAAGTACCAGCACCCAGCCATCACTGCTCCTCCACCTACCAGCACCCACCCAACATCACTGCTCCTCCACCTACCAGCACCCACCCAACATCACTGCTCCTCCACCTACCAGCACCCAGCCATCACTGCTCCTCCACCTACCAGCACCCACCCAACACTAATCCTCCACCTACCAGCACCCACCCAACATCACTGCTCCTCCACCTACCAGCACCCACCCAACACTAATCCTCCACCTACCAGCACCCACCCAACATCACTGCTCCTCCACCTACCAGCACCCACCCAACATCACTGCTCCTCCACCTACCAGCACCCAGCCATCACTGCTCCTCCACCTACCAGCACCCAGTGCATATTATTACAGTATGTTACTGATATACACTAACACGTTTAAGTATACAATATAGTAATAACACGTTTAAGTATACAATATAGTAATAAAATACATGTTAAGTATGATTACTTCTATAATACAGTAGTATTATATAATACAGTTCTGGTATACTATTTAGTATGATTTCCATTAGCCTAGTATGCTTCCTTTTCAAAACTGCTCCCCTATTTTAAGAGGGTTTTTTTTCTTCCAATCTCACTTATGTCACTTATGTCCATCAACTTCCTTCCAAAAGCTCGTTTTCCTTGTTTCTGTTTCCCTATACATTTTTCTCCAAAAATGTTATGTTATGATTATTGTTTGTTAATAAAAACACTATTGGACCGAGACTTTCGTGTTGACCCTCTTTGTGTTATGGCAATGGCCTTAACAGACAAAAATCAAACTGCTAAAATATAGGCAGGTAATAGTCAATTGAATCACAATGCCTAAAAACACTCCACCCATATGTTTTTGCAAACTCAACTCACTCTAAATTTATATCAATATGCTGCATTTTATTATTAGGAAATTGTATTCTTTAATACGTGTTATAGGAACTAATCTTGATTAACATTTTTACCACTTCCACCCACCGCTGTCACACGCGGTCAAACGTTATATTTAACTAATATCTAGACTTCCCCATCCTGTAAAAAAAAATATGTTTAGATTATTTTTCTCTAATTCCAAAATACGATGGATGAAACTGAATTAAGAGAACAGATTTTACAATTAATAGGGTGTTCGTTACTAACTTTATCCAGTAGCCAATCTAGACTAATCTGTTAGTTATCTGATAACATCTCTTAAATCTACTAATTTAATGAGTAATAATCTACTAGGAGGTTTTAAAGTACAAGTTACTTTTATTCAAATGTACTGATAATATACAATATTTTTTTTAAACATGTAACCTTTTAAAAGTGCGTCGCAAACGGTTTGTTCTGCTGCATGCGTTTGCTGCTACTTCCGGGAACTTTTGAGAGACTCCACGAGCCGCCATTGCTGTAAAAAAAAACGTTCCATTGGAGTGAATGGAGTTGTCGCAACTCTCTCTCTATATGGCTCTGGTCTGAGTCATAGACATTATATACGTATATATGTCTATGGTCTGAGTTGTGAACGAGTGCGTGAGTAAAATCAACTCTGCTTAATTAAAGTTGTGTTTTTGATTAAATTGAATCTCTCCAAATAAATAATGCGGCAAAATTAGCTATAAGCTCTTGGACACCTACATCATAGGCTCTCCGGAGTCAACCACTGCGGTCAAGCCAGCCGCACTTTGAAAAACACGGTCAAGTCAGCCGCACTTTTTTTTGGTTTGCACGTCTAATCGTGCACTTACTGTACGGGTGCCGAGAGCAGTCTAAATGGATGTAAAGAAGCTGTCATACCGGCGTTTCCTTTACACTTTTTTATTTTAATGTTTGTAATTACATAATTTTTGTACATAAACATTTGTAATGTACATTAATTATCATATTAATGTTAATAAAGGTTAATATTAATGTTGTTTATTCATTGCTATTTTTTATTTTAATGCATATGTATATATATATATATATATATATATATATAAATATATATAACAACATTAATATTAACCTTTATCACCATTAATATAATAATTATATATATATATATATATATATCAGTGGCGGCTGCTGATCTTTTAAAGAGGGGAAGCTCATTTTCGGCCTAAATCATAAAAATTGTCCATTTATTTATATGTAAATTCTGCCCTACGTTCCTTTTCAAGAAAATGCTCTGTAACCCTGTCGTACCAACTAGGCGTCTTTTCCAGTGACTTGACCAGTGTCCTCTCAATGGCCAGCAGAGCTAGGCTGCTTAAACGGCCTTGGCCCATTGTGTTACGGGTGTAGGACTTGAGCCGCTTTAAACAGGAGAAGCTCCTTTCTACACCTGCTTTGCAGTTTGCTAGCTGGCTAGTTCAGACTATATGAATTAATGAACAAACGATCTAATATATATATATATATTTAACTCAACGGGAGGAAATGTGGGAATTATGTTAAACTGAAACAATGAATGTGGAGTGAAATTGTGTGAAATATACGATGAAGGTTGCAGCAGTTTGTCTTTCGACTACACATGCAAAATCCGCGATGGGACTGAGGTTTTTTTTTTTTTTTAATGCAATTATGTACATATTAATACAAACATATACATCTCACAACAGTAGTAGAAATAAAATAACAAAAAACAAATGAAAAAGGGTATACAGAGAAAAATAAAATAATTTCAAAATAAATTTTAAAAAAAACAAATCTTTGCCAGGGAAAAAGTAAAAAATATTTAATTAACCAAATTAAACTGACATAATGCTTCATAGGTCTTTTTCGCTTTTCTGTTTTTAATATTTTGCAAAGTAATACCATATTGTTTAATTTCTTTAAGAAAATGTTCACATTTTGGCTTAGCTTTAGCCCATTTCTTTACATGAATATGATACTTTCCAAGTAAAATGATTAGCTGTGTAAGAAAAAAAAATGTACTTCTAGAATCAATGGTATCTTGTACAAAGAAAAAAATGACATCATACATTCCTATATGTATTATTGTTCCAAACATCCTCGAAATGAAGTTAGAGACATCTACCCAAAATAATCTTGAGTATATACATTGAAAGAAAAGATGAGTTACAGATTCTTTAACAACACCACAAAAATCACAGGAGTTTTCCATGTCCAGTTTGAATCTTTCAAATAATTCTTTAACAGGGTAAATTCTGTGTAATATTTTAAAAGATACCTCTTTTACTTTATTACTGATGAAAAACTTATTTGTTATTGACCATACTTTCTTCCACTCAATGTTTTCATATTTAGATGACCAAAAGACTGTTGAGCACGGCACAAAATTCTTCTTTAATATATTTCTAATATATCTATTACTGCATTTATCTTTAACAATATTAATATCACCAATAAACAGAATATCACAATTCAATGGCTGTTGGTCAGCATTTATATAATGTGCAGAATTACGTAATAAAGAAACAACTTTACTTGAAATTGCATCAAAAATAACAGCATAGTCTTTTGGTTTCACAGGAATTAGAAACTTTTTAAGAAATTCAGAATATGACAAAAGTAAACCATGTTCATTAAGCAACTGACTAACGGTAAATATTCCATTGTCATACCATGACTGATTAAAGATAGATTTTTTTTTATACAAGATATCTCTATTATTCCACAGAAAATACCGATGTGGTGTGAAATTGTGCTTATATACTAATTGCCAAGCCAACAGTGCCTGCTTATGAAAACTTGCCAATTTAATTGGGATTTTATCAACTGAAAAATTACATTTTAAAAGAAAATTAATACCACCCAGAGAATTGAATATAAAATTGGGGAATATATGCCACACAGTATCTTTATTTTTAATGTACTCGATTATCCATTTTATTTTAAATACCTCGTTGAGGTCTGTAAAATTTAACACTTCAAGACCCCCAAGTTCTTTACTATTATTTAAAATATCTTTTCGTAAGTAGTGAGTTTTTCTTTTCCAAATGAAGTCATAGAGAATCTTATCCAAATCCTTAACAACGTTCTTTGGAACTTCCATTGACATTGATACATATACAGACCTTGAAATCCCTTCTGCCTTTGACAGTAAAATACGACCCAGTAAGGACAAATCTCTCATTAACCACATATTATATCTGTTTTTAATCTTCTCAATAATAGGCTCAAAATTTAATGCATTTCTTTGCATCAAATCTTTACATATTACTATACCAAGGTATGTGACAGTGTCTTTAATTGGTATTCCTTTAATTTCTTTCTAAGGACAGTCTTTAAGAGAGAATAAAACGGATTTACTCTTATTCATCTTTAAACCAGAGATCTCGGTAAATTCACCTATACAATTTATAACACTCTCCACCTCTTCACTGTTTTTAACAAAAATTGTGGTGTCATCTGCTAACTGACTGAGTTTAATCTCTTTGTCAAACACTGAGATTCCATGAAAACTAGCTTTCTTAATATGAGTGGCCATCACTTGTACAACTAATAAAAAAAGAAGAGGTGATATAGGGCAACCTTGCCTTATCCCACGGCCCATATTAAATCTCGGACAGGTACCATGAGTTAACTGGACTGAGCTATTACAACCATTATAAAGAGTTTGAATTGCTTTTTGAAAAAATATACCAAAGCCAAAAAAAGCTATAACTTTGAACATAAAATAATGTTCAATAGTATCAAACGCTTTATAAAAGTCGATAAATAATATTAAACTATCATCTGAAATAAAGTGTCTGTAATCAATTAAATCAAGAATTAATCTAATATTATTTCCAATATAGCGTCCTTTCAAAAAACCAGATTGTTCTTCATCAATTATCATATTTAAACATTTTTTAAGTCTTTTTGCAAATATATGTGAATAAATTTTGGTGTCGTTGTTTAATAAACTAATTGGTCTCCAATTTTCTAAATATAATTTATCTTTGTTAGGTTTTGGTATAAGTGTAATCACTCCTTGTTTTAGTGATGCAGGAAGTTCTCCAAAATCAACAGATTCTTTAAAAACGGCAAGTAAAAAAGGTGCAAGAATATCACAAAAAGATTTATAAAACTCCCCTGTCAGCCCGTCGCTTCCAGGAGACTTATTTTCTTTAAGACTGTTTATGCAATCTATAACCTCTTGAATATTTAATTCTTTATCGCATACATTTCTGAAATCTGTATTGATCTTATTAATATCGCCAGATAAGTTGCTAAGAAATAAATCTGTATTACTGGGTTGATTAAGAGAGCTATATAATTTACTATAGAATTGGGATACAAAATTGGATACATCCTTAGGGTTCTCATTAGTAGCACCATTTATTACTAATTTATTTACAGAGGTTATTTCTCGATTTCTTTTTTCTAAATTAAAAAAATATTTGGTATTTTTTTCTCCTGCTTCCATCCATTTTCGTCTTGACCTAACAAATGCACCTCTAGCTTTCTCTTCATAAATATTATCTAAATCATTCTGCAATGTTGCAAGATTTAACAAATCTTTGTTTGACAGATGTTGGTCATTTTTGCATGTAATAGCAATAATTTCATTAATTATCTTGTTCTCATTTTCTTTTTTCTTTCTTGTAACAGATTTTCCATAGGATATTGCCAATTTTCTTATTTCAAATTTAGTTTGTTCCCAGTATTTTCCATAAATCTGGTTTGTAGATGCCTGTTGCCAATATTTACTAATTAAGGTTTTAATTTGAGCACAAAAAACATTATGTTTCAACAAACTATTATTTAATTTCCAATATCCTCTCTTAATCCTATTTGACTGATTACCTAGAAAGTTAACTTTAATAGATATGCCTTTGTGATCAGTTAAAACCGATGGTTCAATCGTCACAAATTCTACCTTATCTTTTATATGCTCTGAAATAAGCCAAAAATCAATACGTGATTGCAGAGATCTGTCCTTATTACTCCATGTATATATGAGAGAAGTTGGATTCTTATATCTCCAAATATCAAATATATTTAACCTTAAACATACATTACTTAATTCATTTATACTACTGTCAACTTTAGGGGGGCATCTATCCTGTATTCCATCAAAAACAGTGTTGAAATCACCACCCCAAATTACTTCAGCAGAAGGGAATTTTGAGTGTAAACTATTAATATGTCCCTCAATATCTTGAAAGATTAATCCATTCATTTTTTTGTTGTTGGTGGCATAAATGTTTATGATGATAACTTTAACCTGATTTATTTCAACAAGAATAATGATCCAACGACCTTGATCATCTGTCTTGTGACTTATTACCTGCCCTGAAAACTTATCCTTTAAAATAGCGACACCTGCTGTTCTGTTTGAAACACCAAAAGAGAACCACATGTCAGAACCCTACTGACTTTTCCAAAATAATACATCTTCTTTGCAGGCATGAGTTTCTTGAATGAAACAAAAATCAGCTTCTTTACCTTTACAAAACAAAAATAGAGCTTTTCTTTTTAGCATGTCTCGTATACCCCTGGCATTAACAGAAAATATTGTTATTGACATAAACTTGAACAAGAAAGAACAAACCTCAATAGAACACTTAGGTGAACAGTAAGCGAATTAAGGTTGAAAGTGTTGAGAGTGTATAAAGGGTACTCTTACTTCCATCTTTTCAAAAATCAGTCACAGCTAGTCCTGAAATCCTGTTTGCTTCAATATGAGTAATAAAATAAAATGACTAAGTCTCGTAGGCTTAATATCATATTACACTTAAATAGCATAGTATTATGATGATGATAAACAAAAACAAAAAAAAAAACGTTATATTTTTTAGAATTATAACCTCTTAAAGCAAACTAATTTTCCGTGTTACAGTAGTTAAGATTCAAAACCCATATTAAAGAGAGCACTGATTTAAATCTTAATTTCTTTACCATCAACTATTGCTTTGATTCCAACAAAGAAAGCTCTTTTGCCTTCTTTCCGTGCTTTATCGATCGATGGCCAAAGGAGATTCCGCGTAGCCCTGTCTTTAAACGTGAGGTCTTCTTTGAAGTACATTTTGTTCTTCTTGAGAAAGTCATTTCCCTTTGCTCCTTTCCATGTGAGGTCCCGCGCTGTCCTGGAGGTGAATCTTATTATCACCGGCCTTGGTTTCTTTCCCTTGCCACTGTCTGCGATGGATCTTCCAACTCGATGAGCAATGTCCACATTACTGGTCACAAAGTTGCGATCTTCCTCGACAACCACCTCTTTGCAAATGTCCATTACCCGAGTCTTGACGTTATCCTCTGCACATTCGGTCAGCCCCTCCAATCGCAGATTCTATCTCCGACAGTACCGATCCTGGTCGTTCAGTCTGTTCTCCAATTCAGAGATACAATTCTGGTTTGCTTCATTTTTGCTTTTCAAATCTTCGTTCTCCTTCCGAATGTCGAATATTTCTGAATGCACCACTTCCAGCGCTTCCTTTAACAGGTTGATGCTGTTCGAGTTTTCTTTTACCATGTCTTTTATTTCTTCGGATGACTGTCGGATTATTTGAATGATGCTTTGCTGTACCTGACTTAACGTTAAGTCATCCGTTGCATCACATTTTGCATGTTTTTTCGACGGAGGTTCTTTGGATGGTGTATTTGGAGATGAATCACAATCTCCTCCCTTTTTCCGCTGACAACTGTAGGAGTGAGTTTCACTAATAAGTCTTTTTTCCGTCGTTCTTTGTAGATCAGTATCCATCTCTTCAGGGGCTGACATGTCCATGATAACTTCCAGATAGTTCTATTCGAGTAAGAAACCACGGGACTTGTATTAACTAACTGTAGTAGGCTACTTTCTAAAAATCAAATAATACGTGTGACTTATCTCTTACATCAATTATTGCAAGATATACCCGATGTTATTTTTAGCGCAAGAACATGTGCGTCTACTCAAGCCGCCATCTTGGCCGCCTGATGGGACTGAGTTGGAAATGGAGACACAGAGTGATACGCGTCATAATCTGAAGACCACGCCCACGCCCACACCAACCGTCTCTTTGCATTGCGAGAAGCTGCCGCCTCCTTGTCATTTATTTATAACAAAAAAAAAAAAAAAATGTCTAAAAGCTGATATGTGACAATGTGTATAGCAAACAAGCTAAAAAAAAACAATAAATACGTTTTTATAAGCTGTCGACCCCAAAAAACGAGCGTTTTAGGACATAAAAGTGGATTAAAAAGAGATGACAGACCCTCCAATCATCACGCAGACGCTCGGAGTCCGGGCCAGCCCACTCCTCCATTCATCCCAGAGACGCTGAGCGTCCGTGGGCGGGACATAATCGCAGCATTATCCAATGACCGTCTTGTTTCTAAGCACTGAAAAAAACTGTTTAAAGCAGCCCCATTGAAGTCAATGGACGCTGGGCTTCAACAGAGTAATGCACTGTACGCTACGGGAATGAATGAGAAGGAAATCGAGTCAGCCGACATAAGTAGCTGATTCTGAACGAAATTGTTTTCGTTCGAGATGAACGTGTTTAACGCATTTTTAGTCAATAAAATGTTAACATAATAGTACATATATTTGACCATTCATTTTTTGACAATTATAGGGGAAGCTGAGCTTCCCTTGCAGTCTTAAAGAAATCGCGGCTGATATATATATATATATAATTATCATATTAATGATGATAAAAGAAAAGCTTTTTATGAGTGTTTGAAAATGATATATACAGACATCTCAACCTGCAAAAAAGCATTTCAGGGAGGTATCCCGAAAGCACAACCCCCTGCCGATCCCCCAACAAAAAAGGAGGCCAAGGATATGATATTTCACCACAGAACATGACTTTACTTTTATAACGAAATACAGTTGAAACTATTTATACTTTTATCCCAAGGGCCATCAAAGAACTGAACAAGCATACACCCCTACCACCCAGTCAGCACAGTTGCACTTTATAGATAGGGACTTTATGCAATGGGACTTCAGTGTAATATTGGATGCCCTGTTATTGTTTTATAATTTTTATACTTTATTTATTGTGTGAGTGTGTATATGAAAGCGAGTATTTTTAGATGATGCACAAGCAAATTTCGTTGTATGGTACTACTGCACAATGACAAATAAAATTCTCTCTTTCTCTCTATCTATTATGTAAACTGCTTTTATTTATATTCCATTGCAATTTTAAATATGTCTAAGGTGTTTTCATGTAGCTAGTTGTTAGCCGACCTGAATAATATGCACATGAAATCAAATGAAACTTGATGAACTCACCTCAACATGTCTTCTACAATCATTTAACCCACCATGGGCAATGCTGAAGTCGCTATTGCAAACTGTACAGCGTGCAAGACTGTCATTATTTTTCACTTTTATAAGACAGGGGTACACTTTCGTGTAGTCTTGGGTAAAATGTGTCTTATATTTTCGTTTTTTGGGGCCCTCTCCCTCTGCCATGGCGCTCTTGAAAGAACTAAAAGCAAAATCACCCAAAACATCAAAATGCGTCCTGGCACATGCACTGTTTCCCATTTTTCAACACTAATAAAAAGTGTTCCTTTATAGCTTAGCTCATTCTTTCAATGAATATGTATACAAAGTGACCCTGACTGTCACGGTCTTCATAGTTAAGACATTTTACTGTATAGTTTTTGAAGAAACTAAAAGCTAAATCACCCACAATATCAAAATACGTCCTGGCACATGCACTGTTTCCCATTTTCCAACACTAATAAAAAGTGTTCCTTCATAGGTTAGCTCATTTTTTCAATGGATATGTATTTATATTGACCCTGACTGTCACTGTATTCCCTGTCAAGGCATTTTACTGTACAGTTTTGAGAAAACTAAAAGCAAAATCACCCAAAACATCAAAATGCGTCCTGGCACTTGCACTGTTTCCCATTTTTCAACACTAATAAAAAGTGTCCCTTTATAGGTTAGCTCATTCTTTCATTTGGTATATATTCAGAGTGACCCTGGATATTACAGTATTCATTTCCAAGGCATTTTACTGTATAGCTTTTAAGAAAATGTAAAACAAACTCACCCCAAAAAACAAAGTCCATTCTAGCACATACACCGTGCCTCATTGTCAAGCACTAGATATATTATACACACAATTACTTCTTACATTTGAATTTTTACTGTCATTTAATGTAGTAAATATCTTCTTTTTAAAAAAAATAACTGATTATTTTCATCATCCATTTAAGAAGTAGTTGTTTGTGTCCATGATTACTAATTCATCACCTTCAGTTTAATTTCTTATATCTACGTTTTTATTGCCCTGTCAGTTTCGCTTGTGGTTGTTGGTTGTTAAGTTTGTTCCCTTTGGATATTTCACTCGTACTGTGTCGAGAGACGCTGTATGGGAAAAACAAATGTTTTCCTCTTCATCTGAAGCCCTTTTTAATCACGCAGTGTAACTACACGTCCATTGGTTCGTGCAGTACAAAAAAAAGAAACAATGGCTCGTCGACGGCACACGAGCTTATGGATATGTAGCCCGCCCTAGCCTGACAAAATAGGAGGGGCATCTGGCTATATAAGCGACGGCTTCGCTGACGCATCTCAGATTTCTTCTTTTCAGCGAAGAAGACCCTTCCTCACTGACTCTTCACTGATGCCGAGATCTGTCGTTGAAACGCCTCAGCAGCTGGATTGGACCTCTTGTAGCAACCAGCTTGCAGATTCGGTCTATCCTCTGCCGCCATCCGGCAACGATCTAAAAGAGCCTCACTAAAAGGTCTAATTTCAGCACAGCGTTGTGGCAAATGCTGCGCGCCATCATTGTAAAATGTGCAGGACTCCCCTGCATGCTGATGACACTCACGCTGAGGGCGTGTCATGCTTGGGGGAATCCCACTCTGACGCTGTGCTCAGCGGGGGCTAACTGCTCTCCGCGGCTGTGAGCAACGTGATCTCGTCCAGTGTGAGTAATGGCGAAATGGATTACAGCCTTTCTCTGGCGGCTTCGGACGTGAGGAGTTATCGGGCTTTGTGACTGACCCCGCCCTCTTACTGTTGTCCTCTTCATGTAACGCCAGACTCAGAGCTGATGAGGAGCTCATCCGCATCATGACAAAGTCTGTCAATGAGCTCAGGCTCGAATGGTCTCCGCCTGAGGAGCCATCTTGCAGCAGGCTGGACCAGTGTTTTCTCGTGGGGCACCATCAAGCCCCCCGCCGATGCTCATCCCCCTTCTTCCCCGAAGTTCATGACGAGCTCACGATATCGTGGCATGCCCCCCCACTGGTCTCGCATGCGTCCTTCTGCTTCTGCTGCTCTCACATCAGTTGATGGTGCTGAACAGCGCCTGCGCCTCTGGATGAGTCTGTGGCCGCGCATCTATGCCCGCCCACGGCTATCGGATGGAAGACGAGGGCGAGCCATCTGTCCAAGCTGTTCATCTGCACTTGCTGGACGCGCATATTCGGCAGCTGGACAAGTGGCTTTGGCGCTGCACACTACGGCGGTACTTCAGGTCTTCCAGAACAAGATGCTCGCCCATGAGGAAGCCGGTCTGGATGCAGCTTCACTCAGGGACCTGAGGAGCGTGACAGACCTGGCCCTGCGTGCCACCAAAGCCACCGCCCAAGCCATTGGGCGTTCATTGTCCAGCCTGGTAGTATTAGAGCGCCACCTCTGGCTCATGATAACGGAGATGTAAGAGGCGGACAAAGTTCCCTTCCTCGATGCTCCGGTTTTGTCAGGCAGCCTGTTTGGACCAGCTGTGGAGGGCTTTGCGGAACGCTTCCCGGAGGCTCAGAAGTCATCTCAAGTGATGCTACACTTACTTCCAACTGCTTGCAGTTGCCCCAGACCTGCACCTGACTCAGCAGTCAGCCAAACCAACGCCAGCCACCCCTGAGGGGTCGGCAGGATAGAGCTCATGCTCAGCATGATGCTACCTCTTCCCGAAGCGCCAAGGACCCCGGCCAAGATCGCCTTGGAATCAGTGCTTCAGAAGTCCTCCTGATCAGCCAGGCAGAAAGAGGAGGGGCCCCGAGTCTCACTCCTGCCGGACCACCCCACAAGCAGCCTCTAATGTGCCTCTTGTCACCCCGCTCAGCGCTGGGTGCAGAGCAAAGGGTGTTATTGGTTCCCTATGGGCCCACTTTAGCACCCGGGTGTCCGACCGCTGAGATAGCGGAAAAAATAAAAATAAAAAGAGAAAAATAATTTTCTGCCTGCCATAAGCGTCCTGCCCTTATGCAGCCAGTCTTTCGAGCTGTTTCAACCTCTTGCCACGTGGGCCAAGCCCTGGCAGGCCATCCCCGATGTGTCAAGTGGGTAATGGCTACGATAAGACGAGGTTATACTCTCCAATTCGCTCGAAGACCACCGCACTTCTGCGGACTGCTCGCCACCACAGTGCGCAGCGAGGACGCTCAAGTCCTTCGCACAGAGGTGATGAATAGAAATCGTTAGAAAGCCATAGAAATCGTTACTCCAGCCCAGAGCAAGTCAGGCTTCTACAGCCGCTACTTCCCTGTCTCCAAATAGATGGTGGCCTGCGACCTATTGTAGATCTCTAGATATTCATGACTTCTGAATCACGCCCTGGTAAAAAGGTCATTCAGGATGATCACTTTGAAACCGATCCTCTCACAATTATGCACAGGGGACTGGTTCATGTCGCTGGATCTGAAAGATCCAGAGGTTGTCCCTCATCACAAATGATTCTTGAGATTCGCATTCAAAGGGGTGGCATTTCAATACAAGGTCCTACCATTTGGGCTGTCCCTGGCTACCTCGACGACTGGCTCATTCTGGCCCAGTCAGAGGCGGTTTCGACATCGCACAAGACCCTCCTAATCAGCTACTTAGTTTGCCTGGGGATCAGGGTCAATTTTGCTAAGAGCATACTGTCACGCAGCCAACGAGTTTCATTCCTGGGCGCAGTTATCGACTCAGTGCAGATGACAGCAACTGTTTTAGTGGAGCGAGCCACGATGATTCATCGCCACGCGGCTTCCTTCAAGGAAGATACCGCACTTCCGCTCAAAGCTTTCCAGAAAAAGCTGGACCTTATGGCAGCGTCTTCACCGGTACTTTAGTTGGGTCTGCTTCACATGCGACCCATCCAGTTCTGGCTGAAGCATAGGGTTCAATCCGCGGCTTGGCATCACGGACATCAGGCCCCCGTTTGAACCATTGCAATCCACGAGCCACAGAGCACTCTCGTTAAAAACCGCCCTGCTGCTAGCACTGCCATCGGTCAAGCAAGAAGGAGACCTGCAGGCCCTCTCCATCAACCCTGCTTGCCTGGAATTCGGGCCTAACGACTCCAAGGTCGTCCTGAAATCAAGGCTGGGTTATGTACCTAGGTGCTCTCGCCTCCATTCAGTGCCCAGGAATCCCTGCTCTGCCCCGTCAGGGCCCTGAGGGTATAATTGAGCGTTCTGCCTCATACGGAAAGTCAGAACAGCTTTATTTCGGCTTCGGTAACCGCGCTACAGGTGGCCCCGTTACAAAGCAAGGAATTTCTAAGTGGTTAGTGGATGCTATTACCCAAGCATACTCCTCCTTGGGTTTGCAGTGCCCCATCGGAGTCAGAGTCAAGTCCACCAGAGGTATCGTCTCTTCCTAGGGCATGGTCCAGCAGGGTGTCCATTTCGTAAATTTGCGAGGCGGCCGGCTGGCCCTCGCCATCCACATTTGTAAGGTTTTACAACCTGAACGTCCCTGCCTTACAGGCCAGAGTCCTTTCTGCTTAAATTAGCAATCTTATGGGTTCACTTGACCAGCATTGTTCAAGCCCCTTCTTTCACTTGGTCTGTCCATACTATATGGACGCCAGGTATCAACTTTACAGGACGACACCCAGGCCACGGATGACTCTATGGCTCAGCCTGTGCTTGGTGTATTCTAATGACTCCCCTGGGTCTTACTCCTACTGAGTCTTGGTTTTGAGTCGTTCCATGTCATAGCACGGCATTATTGTACTTGTTCCCATACAGCGTCTCTCGACGCCGTACGAGTGAAATATCGAAAGGGAACGCACTCGGTTACTATCGTAACCTCGGTCTCCTGAGATATGGAATGAGTACAACGTTCCTGGCCGTGCTATGAGCTGCACGCCTCAATCGCTTCCTTCGAAGAAATCTGAGATGTGGGAGCGAAGCGGTCGCTTATATAGCAAGATGCCCCTTCTATTTTGGCGATCTATGGTGGGCTGCATAGCCATAGGCTTGCACACCGCCGCCGAGCCATTGGTTCGTTTTTTATTACTGCCCGAACCGATGGACGTGCATTTACACTGCATAATTAAAAACGACTTCAGTTGAAGAGGAAAAAAGTCATTTTTCCCATACAGCGTCTCTCGACGCAGTATTCATTCCATATCTCAGGGAACCGAAGTTACGATAGTAACCGAGTACATTTATGTTGATATGCCTGCAAAGCAGCATTGGAATTTTTTCTTATCTTAATCTTCACTCTCTTTAATAAAAGTAGTCAGATGGAATTCATCACTTCTCCACCTTGACTGAATCATTACAATTATATGGTATTGAGATTAACTGTTGAATTATCTATTTAAATGAAAGTCTATACAATGAGTGGCAAATCACAGTAATAGAGAAAGACAGAGAAAGTGTTATATCCCTGTTTGAATATGATCACACTTTTATAATTTTTTTGGTTTTGTTATTACATAAAACATCTATGTGCATCTTGAAGAACAATTGCACTTTCAGCATGCTGTTGTAAATGTGCAACCCATCAGACTGCACAACAGTGTCTCCGGCGGCATTAGCACCTGCAAATATTTATTGACTCTCTGCTGCACACTATTGCACACACCTAATATTTATGTTTTTGTTTTATATAAAAAGTTAATTGTGTAAATATTAGTACAGTGTCAACAGTGAAATCCAAATGTCTATTTATTTATGTTCTTTCTAAAAAGATAAACTTTTGGAACCGTGCAACATTATGCAATTTATTAGCTTTTTTCATGAATAAATACAGTGTAAGAATGCACTTTTTGGGGTGAGTTTGCCTTTAATTTTCTCCAAAACTGGAAAGAGTCAGGGTCATTCTGAATAGATATAAATTGAGAAAATGAGCTAACCTATGAAAGAACACTTTTTATTAGTGTTGAAAAATGGGACACTGTCCAAGTGCTAAGACACATTTTGATGTTTTGGGTGAATTTGCTTTTAGTTTTCTCCAAAACTATACAGTAAAATGCCTTGACAGGGAATACAGTGACAGTCAAGGTCACTCTAAATACATATCCATTGAAAGAATGAGCTAGCTAACCTATGAAGGAACACTTTTTATTAGTGTTGGAATATAGGACACAGTGCAAGTGCCAGGACGCATTTTGATGTTTTGGGTGATTTTGCTTTTAGTTTTCTCCTAAACTATACAGTAAAATGCCTTGACAATGACGACAGTGACAGTCAGGGGCACTCTAAATACATATCCATTGACAAAAACGAGCTAACCTATGAAGGAACTCTTTTTATTAGTGTTGGAATATGGGACACAGTGCAAGTGCCAGGACGCATTTTGATGTTTTGGGTGATTTTGCTTTTAGTTTTCTCCAAAACTATACAGTAATATGCCTTGACAATGAAGACAGTGACAGTCAGGGTCACTCTGTATACAAATTCATTGAAAGAATGAGCTAACCTATGAAGGAACTCTTTTTATTAGTGTTGGAAAATGGGAAACAGTGCATGTGCTAAGACAAATTTTGATGTTGTGGGTGATTTTGCTTTTAGTTCTTTCAAAAACTATACAGTAAAATGCCTTGACAATGAACACAGTGACAGTCAGGGTCACTCTGTATACATATCCATTGGAAAAATGAGCTAACCTATGAAGGAACTATTTTTATTAGTGTTGGAAAATGGGACACAGTGCATGTGCTAAGACGCATTTTGATGTTTTGGGTGAATTTGCTTTTAGTTTTCTCCAAAACTATACAGTAAAATGCCTTGACAGGGCATACAGTGACAGTCAAGGTCACTCTAAATACATATTCATTGAAAGAATGAGCTAGCTAACCTATGAAGGAACACTTTTTATTAGTGTTGGAATATGGGACAGTGCAAGTGCCAGGACGCATTTTGATGTTTTGGGTGATTTTGCTTTTAGTTTTCTCCAATACTATACAGTAAAATGCCTTGACAATGACGACAGTGACAGTCAGGGGAACTCTAAATACATATCCATTGATAAAATGAGCTAACCTACGAAGGAACTCTTTTTAATTAGTGTTGGAATATGGGACACAGTGCAAGTGCCAGGACGCATTTTGATGTTTTGGGTGATTTTGCTTTTAGTTTTCTCCAAAACTATACAGTAAAATGCCTTGACAGGGAATACAGTGACAGTCAAGGTCACTCTAAATACATATCCATTTAAAGAATGAGCTAGCTAACCTATGAAGGAACTCTTTTTATTAGTGTTGGAAAATGGGACACAGTGCATGTGCTAAGACGCATTTTGTTGTTTTAGGGGATTTTGCTTTTATTTTTCTCCAAAACTATACAGTAAAATTAATTTAATAATGAAAATAGTGATAGTCAGGGTCACTCTGTATACATATCCATTGAGAGAATAAGCTAACATATGAAGGAACTTTTTATGAGTGTTTGAATATACAGAAATAATCCAAGTGGTAGGACGCATTTTGATGTTTTGGGTGATTTTGCTTTTAGTTTTCTCCAAAACTATACAGTAAAATGCCTTGACAGGGAATACAGTGACAGTCAATGTCACTCTAAATACATATCCATTGAAAGAATGAGCTAACCTATGAAGGAACACTTTTTATTAGTGTTGGAATATGGGACACAGTGCAAGTGCCAGGACGCATTTTGATGTTTTGGGTGATTTTGCTTTTAGTTTTCTCCAAAACTATACAGTAATATGCCTTGACAATGAAGACAGTGACAGTCAGGGGCACTCTAGATACATATCCATTGAAAGAATTAGATAACCTATGAAGGAACACTTTTTATTAGTGTTGGAAAATGGGAAACAGTGCATGTGCTAAGACGCATTTTGATGTTTTGGGTGATTTTGCTTTTAGTTTTCTCCAAAACCATAAAGTAAAATGCCTTGACAGGGAATACAGTGACAGTCAAGGTCACTCTAAATACATATCCATTAAAAGAATGAGCTAACCTATGAAGGAACTCTTTTTAATTAGTGTTGGAATATGAGACACAGTGCAAGTGCCAGGACGCATTTTGTTGTTTTAGGGGATTTTGCTTTTATTTTTCTCCAAAACTATACAGTAAAATTAATTTAATAATGAAAATAGTGATAGTCAGGGTCACTCTGTATACATATCCATTGAGAGAATAAGCTAACCTATGAAGGAACTTTTTATGAGTGTTTGAATATACAGAAATAATCCAAGTGGTAGGACGCATTTTGATGTTTTGGGTGATTTTGCTTTTAGTTTCCTCCAAAACTATACAGTAAAATGCCTTGACAGGAAATACAGTGACAGTCAATGTCACTCTTAATACATATCCATTGAAAGAATGAGCTAACCTATGGAGGAACACTTTTTATTAGTGTTGGAATATGGGACACAGTGCAAGTGCCAGGACGCATTTTGATGTTTTGGGTGATTTTGCTTTTAGTTTTCTCCAAAACTATACAGTAATATGCCTTGACAATGAAGATAGTGACAGTCAGGGGCACTCTAGATACATATCCATTGAAGGAATGAGCTAACCTATGAAGGAACACTTTTTATTAGTGTTGGAAAATGGGAAACAGTGCATGTGCTAAGACGCATTTTGATGTTTTAGGTGATTTTGCTTTTAGTTTTCTCCAAAACCATACAGTAAAATGCCTTGACAGGGAATACAGTGACAGTCAAGGTTATTCTAAATACATATCCATTAAAAAAATGAGCTAACCTAGGAAGGAACACTTTTTATTAGTGTTGGAAAATGGGAAACAGTGCATGTGCCAGGACGCATTTTGATGTTTTGGGTGATTTTGCTTTTAGTTTTCTCCAAAACGATACAGTAAAATGCCTTGACAGGGAACACAGTGACAGTCAGGGTCACTCTGTATACATATTCATTGAAATAATGAGCTAACCTATGAAGGAACTCTTTATGAGTGTTTGAATATACAGAAATAATCCAAGTGGTAGGACTTATTTTGTTGCGTGGGGTGATTTTGCTGTTGATTTTCTCCAAAATTCACAGTAAAATGTCTTGAAAATGAATAGAGTGATAGTCACGGTCAGTCAGAATTAGGGATGGGTACCGAAACCCGGTATTTAATCGGTCTCTGGGCTAAATTATGAAAGACCGGAGTATCAATAAACTCTGACGTTAACGGTTTTGCTATCGGTACTGGAGAAATTAAGAAAACACACATATATTTATTATTGCTATATATACACATTATATTGCAAATTCTATCCCACCAGAGTCACCAGCTTTGTATGTGCAATAATATTCAAACATTTGTCTATGATGCATTTTTGCTATTTGCAATTCAGAAGCGAGATCGCGCTCACGTGGATGAGTTCAGCACGCGCAACATGAAAGCCCTGTTTATGATAGAAGAGAGAACTAACCATTAAAACATGCTTACACTTTAGGCCCGTGGCTGTTAGAAAAAACTAAGTTTATTTAATGTTTTTTTTTGGCTTCTAAGGATTATAGCCGCGTTTCTTCTAGCACAACTTCCTTCCCTTCACAGCGGCACGCATTCGTTCCTCCCTGACCAAAACTTAACGTCAGAATCAGATCAATCGTCTGTTGATTGTTGTAAAATGCAGTCTTTACAGTTGCTTAATTGCTGGACATGTATGATAATAAAACGTTGAAAGTACAATCCACACGAGAGACGCTGTTCCCCGTGTATGTGTGTGTGTGTGTGCGTGCGTGCGTGTGTGCGTGCACGGCGTGCTCTAAAACTGACAAGCAAAGGACACTTTTGAGTTTTGGTGCGTCCAAACGATCAAATAAACATGTAAAAAAAAAACAGCCGGCTTGAAGAGTATTCACTTAAATACAGTTTATATCTTAAAGTGAACGAGAACAGTTGGGAAAAAATTGTGTGTCAATATTTTGTCTTAAAGTGACAGACTGCTTCATCAATGTTAATCAAAGAGAAAATCACCCACAGCTCTTATTCTGAATAATGTTATAGCTTTAATAAGCATTAATCTATCAATATATATAGTGAAAACTATGCAGTGTTCATTTACATTTGATCACTTTTAGCTATTACTTACCTTGAACATTAATGTTAGTAGACATTCATGGAAAAATGAAAGCACTGTTTTTTTCTTCATTTCATGTGTACATTTGTTTTATGGTATGACACATGGTATATTTGTCAGTTTGTTTAACTTTGTTTCTTTGTTCATGTTCTTACTCTATCTTATCATATGTATATAAAAAACTAAAAATGCCTGCACACTGGTGCATTTACAAATTGATGCTTTATATTCATTTAATTAAATATGTATTTAACATTTCAGAATATAAAGCAATGTTAATTAAGATGCTAATCTATCTATCTATGCTAATTTATCATATAAATATATATTTCATACATATATGTGTATGTATGTATGTATGAATGAATAACAAAAAGTACCGATAAGAATACCGTTAAAGTACCGGATCGATAAGCAGTATCGATAAGAGTAGTAATACCGTTAAAACCTTAACGAAACCCATCCCTAGTCAGAATACATATCAATTTAAATAATGAGCTAACCTATAAAGATTTTTTTTTTATGAGTGTTTGAATATACGGAAATAATCAAAGTGCAAGATTGTTTGGGGTGATGTTGCCTTTAATTTTCTCTGAAACTGTACATTAATGTTAATAAAGGTTCATATTAATGTTGTTTATTCATTGTTATTCTTTTATTTTAATGTATACATTAAAATAAAAAATAACAATGAATAAACAACATTAATATGAACCGTTATTAACATTAATATATATATATATATATATATATATATATATATATATATATATATATATGTGTGTGTATACATACATATACATTAAAATAACAATGAATAAACAACATTAATATTAACCTTTATTAACATTAATATGATCATTAATGTACATTTGTACGTTTATGTACAAAAATTATGTAATTACAAACATTAAAATAAAAAAAGTGTAAAAGAAACGCCGGTATGACAGCTTCTTTACATCCATTTAGACCGCTCTCAGCACCCATACCGTAAGTGCACAATTAGACGCGCAAACGTCTCTGGCCACCAAAGTTGAGATATATGCGCCTGGTGCATTGTTCTCCATCAAGGAGACTTCAAAGACTGGTTTACTGAACCCAGGGGCGTTGTCATTCTCATCACTCAACCTTATAGTATACTGCTTAATTGTTCTGAACGGAGGTGATCCCAGGTCTTCGGCTACAACCGTTAAATTATACTCACACACTTATATATATTTATATATATATATATAATATAGAAATGTTTTCTCTATCAAGTGAAGATGTCGATACAATCATAAAGCTGTCCTCGTAGGCTTGCTGGAGTTTGACGTGATTGTGCCCATAAACAGAGGTGAACCAAGATGAAGTGGGGGCCCCAGGCAAAATTAATAGATAAGGCCCTTCTAAAAAAGTATTTTGTTAATATATCTTTGTTACCTAGATATATATTTATACAACATACAAACAGTAGTCAAAACACATAATATAACATAAATAGTTTATTGTTTAAAACAAAGTGCTTATTCTTTAACAAAATTGTAATCTTCATGGCAGAAGATACAATACTGTACAATACAATCTTGACGATACTAAATCTTCATAGTTACAGTATCAGATTGTCACCATAAAAATGGTGCTTACGAGCCTTAGCTGCAAATGCTGTCACTATTGGCGCTTTTCCACTGCATGGTACGGTACGGTTCGGCACGGCTCGGTACGGTACGGCTCAGTTCGGGTCGGTTTGCATTTCCACCGCAGTTTAGTACCGCTATAGAGTGGGCGGGATTACTCACGCGTCGTTATAATTGCGCCGCCTCTACTGCCGTGACATCATCGTAAACGCGCCACAAACAAACTCACAACAAAGAAAGGAGACGGAATAGTGTTCTTCACTCTCGGCATGTGGATGTTTTTAACAACAATGGAGAGGTCTATGAGAACGCTTGTGATTTACCCCCAGCAGCAGAGACTGTGGTGGCAGTGACACGGGCTGTAGATGAGGAGAGCAGGGATGTTCGTGCAGGTGTGCTGCGTTACTTGATTAGTTAACTATTCATGCAGCGTGTTCTGTAAAGTGAATTATCAATAAACTTTTAAATATTTCAAAATGTACAATGTATCCCTTGTTTTTTTTTATTTATGTGATGGTTTTTATAATCGCGGCATTAATCATTTGTCTTTTTCAAGAGGTTCATTACGTGCTCATACAATGATACATATTTAATATAGTCTGGAGGTACACTTATTCGATCAGATTGTTTTTAATTGAAGCAAAACACAGATACAAAGGTAAAAATATAAACAGAAAACATACTCTGAAAATATAGCAAGTTCAAAAGTAACGTTATACATAAGGCTTTTTCCTTCGGCGTCGTGCCATAAAGCTCTCACTGGATCCGCTCCTCGGCTATCAACGAGAGAAACGTCTGAACTTCCTCAACAGACAACGACACTGCTATTTTGTGGTTGATGCGAAAATGTGCGTTTGTTTAAACAGAAGTTGCGTCCGATCCTTCGCTGGCTGTGCTGATTTAAATCTAGCGGGTCGGGCTGTAGAGGAGGGTCTCGTGTCGCAAGTTCAGTGACGCAGTAATGACGATTTTCTCAGGCCAATCAGTGATCAGTAGAGTTTACACGTCACGTTTTGGTAACGGTACGGCTCGCTTGGAACCTCAGTAGCACCTCAATGCAGTACATAAGATCCAAGGGGCGGAGTTGGATCCAGATCCGAGGGGCGGAGTCGGATCCAGATCCGATGGGCGGAGTTGGATCCAGATCCGAGGGGCGGAGTCGGATTTCCACCCACTGCATTCTGATTGGTCGACAGGTTCCTAGTGTTTCTCACAGGTTCGCGTTTAAAGTCAGTGTAGAGAGAACGGTGTCGTCTTAGCGCCCCTAATTTAATAACAAATGATCGTTGCGACGGAAGCGAATCAATCAAAACTAACTTTAGCTGGAAAATAATTTTATTAAAGAACCACTATAAAGCCAAAACCATCTCCATTTCCTTAAATTATAAGTTTATCTCTGTAAAGCTGCTTTGAAACAAATCTACACTGTTAAAAGCGCTATATAAATGAAGATGATTTGACTTTTGACGGAAAAACAAACTTGCTGAAAACTAATCTTATTTAATAAAGTTAAAAAATTTACAAACATTGTAATTTGTACATTGTGTGAATGTGATTTTTCTTTTTTCATTTGGAAAAAGCGTTTAATTATAATCCAAAACAAAAAGATTGATTAAAAATTCTTACATTTCATCTTCCCTGAAAAGTATGTGGTTCCTTGTTACATGCAAGAATAAATATCTCCTAAAAAGAAATGTATTCTTTGATTGGCTGATCTTTTACCCATCTCAGTAGTCCACATGCACTTTGATTTCAAATACTTAAGTATATTAATAAGTAGGCGCTTCTACTTTTGAGTAATATTAAATCAAGTTTGAATTCAAGTAGAAAATATGTGTGCTTTTCCACTACTGATTATGCAACTGTAAGTGACTAAATTATAGCAGCACTAGTTTTAAACTTATAAATGACTTCACAAGGGAATCTGACTTAATTTACATAATATAAGAGCATCTCACTTACATAAATGCATGAAAAATTCATTACCAGCACAATTACATAGGAAAATAAAAACATGTTTATTAACACACTAGGTAAAACAGACATTTTGAAAACAGTAGGGAAACTTTGAAGGCAAAACATAAGGAAACCCACATTGGGAGCACACGCAGAAATGACACAAACATTACAGGGAAACCACCGGACATTCACAATTAAATATTCATCCTTCCAGGTCAGCACAGATCTGGCAGAACTCGCTGCAGAAGTCTGGGTGGGTGTCTTCACTTATTATTCTAAAAAGTTCCCCCTTTCTTCCTCGACCTCCATATCCTGTGGGTTAGCAAAGAAAGCAAATATTTCAATGTTCATTATTTTTTAAATGTTTTAATTCATCATTGAAAGTAAAACACTCCATGGCAACAACTAACAATGCATACCTGGAGTGCAGTGTTTGTATACGTCTCTACATTGCCTACACGTTTCCAGTTTGTACATTTTGTAGTACTCCGCCTTGTAGTACGGTGAGAAAACAGTCCAATTTGTGACACCTGTAAACATAAAACATTTTTTTAAATCACACATTCAAAAATACACAAGGCTGGAATTCATTAACCAGCCAATCAAGCAAAAATCACCTGAATTTTTATAAAAAAATCTAACTTTTGAAAAAGTTATGCAAAAACAAGCAATTAACACTTACTGTCAAGCCAAAGAAAATGGGCCCGTCTTCTGAAGCCTTCCCGTGTCACAAGGTCTCTGAAGCGAGTGCACACAAGGGCCAGCTTCAAAATTGCTTCGTCACCCTCCTGGAGAACCACATCAATAAAAATGTCCTCCAGAACAGATGCTGGCAACTGTGAGCAAATAAAAAAAAAAAGAGAAACAAAAGAAAAGATAATGGCCCAAAAGCCCAGTTCTTCAATTTATCTATGTCTTTGTTTTTGGTATGTAGTGTGTAAAAAGTAAGGGATGACGGCCCAACTGTTTTTATTGTGAAGTAAAATCTAACAGGGTGATTGTGAAGTCAAGGTTGTATAAAATCAACATATTTGCTGTACAAGGAATACAAACACTAGTATTCTGTGAGGCAAAATTTCTACAATATACAAATTGCTAGTGACTTGTCAGACATTATACCATAAGAATCCAGTGGTCCTTGGGACAACCATGCATGTAATCCACTTGAAACTTCTTGAGGCTTGAGTCTTCCCTATAACACAGTAAATGGTTTAAAAAATAAAACAAAGAAAGTGAAAACTTTGGAAAGACAACATTGTTTTGCAAATCTGATTCTCACCTTTCATGGCTCATGCACTTCAATGCAAGGTTCAGCCAACACTCTCGGATTAAAGGCATGTCAGTCTAAGGAAACAAGAACCAAAAAAACATCAAAAACTGAGACAAAATTAAACAGTCATCAAATAATTTGTGTAATAAATTAAAGGCTCTCACCTGGGTAAAATCAAATGGCCACTCGAAAGTAATGTATAGTGCATACTGTAACACATAAGATATTCATTTTAAAATTATACATTTCATAGCACTTACAAATTCTTTCTATACCCATTGCCTTTGAAAAGCCAGTAATGCAATCCCCAAAGTCAGGTAAGGTTAACTTGGAGCTTCATTTGTAACATACCATTAGCATGAACACTCCACAGTCCAAGTGGTCTCTCTGTGATGGAATATCCTGGCAAAAATCCAAAACATACTATATACATTTTGTATTGATGACAGTTGTCATATAACAGTGTTGAATGCTGAGTGCAATGTACCTTGTTCTTAACGAGTTGCCAGTTTCCAGCTACCAATTTTGTTGCGATCATACTTCAAAAGAGAACAGATACAGAGTTAAAACTTCTTACATGTTGAAAACAGTTTTAAACTTAGGATCCACCTCTATAGGTCCAATTTTGAAAAACCCGCTATTTGGGTTGCAGTAGCAAGTTTGACATGTACTTTGTTTTCTACTGTTACAGTTCTTTCAATGCCATTCTTTCAGTGGTTGACTAGGCCTAACCCAACATTGTGCTTACAGCTGAATTTCAACAGATTTTGGCATTGAAGAAATTTACAAGAATTGTTGTAGAAGAATAGTTACATTTCTCAATAAACCACTCTGGCTCAGACTTTATGATAGAGATAGAGTTGGATCTTTTAAGCAAGGACCATCTCAACAACAAACATGCAAACATTAAAAAGTACACAAACAGCAGTCAACTTTGCACTGAACAGCGGATGACAAAGAACAATCCCAAACCTCGCACTGAACAGGGGACAAAGAACAGTCCCAAACCTCGCACTGAACAGGGGACAAAGAACAGTCCCTAAATATTAGTAGAAAACCTGAACATGGACACGTAATACTCCTGCCCAAAACCACAAGGGTCGGATGAATCAAGAATGTACATCCTTTTAAGTTTGGGGTTCATGACCTGTGAATATATGTAAATCAATCAAAACAATGGTGACGGTCTTGTATATCTCACGTTGGAATGTACAAACCTACTGCTTACTCACTCCTCATTAGTAAAACTGCAACACGTCTGTCTTCAACACCTTTTTAAAATGCTAAAAGATGACACAATTGACAGTCAAAACTTACACACAAGTGCCAGTGTCCAGGTGTCCATATTGGAAAGAGGATGCAGTCTTTAAATGCTGCATTTGCCTGTTGGTGAGCAAATTACACAGATCAAAGTTGATAGTGCAACAACAGTGTAGAGTACAAACACATCTCGTTAATCAAATTGTAATTATATGAAGTAATAACCACTAACTGGTAATGACTCAAAAGGGTCTACGCAGTGAGGTGGACTCCAACATGCCAATACATAGGAATCCACAGCAAGGACATCTAATCCCTAATGGCAGATGAAAGTGATTAAGTATAGCTATATCAAAACCATAACTTTCAGAACAAAATATGCATTTACATAAGGTATTAAAGGGATACTCCACTTTAAAATGAAAATTCTGTCATCATATACTCACCCCCATGTTGTTTCAATCCTTATAGTATGGAAGTCAATGGTACCAAAAACTGTCTGGTTTCTGACATTCATCTAAATATCTTCCTTTCTGTTCAGCAGAAGAAAGAAATTCATAAAGGATTGAAACAACATGGGGGTGAGTATATGATGACAGAATTTTCATTTTAAAGTGGAGTATCCCTTTAAATGTAAACGAAATCATAACATACCTTCTGTCCAGCAAGGTAGCATATCAATGAAAGGCAGCAGTTTACAACCTAGCAAAAGAATAACGTTAGCACAGGCAAACCGTAATGGAACCGTATAAATGTTACTTACTGTTGCCTCCAGTTCACAATTGGTTTCCAGACCAACACAATCTGCTCTTCTTAAGACTGTTGTGCCGACAGAACAGACTACTTCATCCTGTGGCTTTGTGCAATCTAACACATAGTCATGCTGGAAAATTAAAAATACATATCAGCACTCTCCACAATTTCCCCGACCCCACAATTGAGTTATTTTTTGTGGAGCACGAACAAGTGTTGGTGAAATCATGACAATCAAAAGGTCCATTGGAGACTGTCAAAAGGAAATTTACCAAAGTTATCGGGCCTTCCCAGCGCCGGAAGTCTTTTATTTCCCTTTCCGCATGCATCAGCCTAGCCACGGATCCAGGTGTCCCATCTGAGGCTGTGGCTGCAGGTGTCCAATATGAGGCTGTGGCTGCAGGTGTCCCATCTGAGGCTGTGGCTGCAGGTGTCCAATATGAGGCTGTGGCTGCAGGTGTCCAATATGAGGCTGTGGCTGCAGGTGTCCCATCTGAGGCTGTGGCTGCAGGTGTCCAATATGAGGCTGTGGCTGCAGGTGTCCAATATGAGGCTGTGGCTGCAAGTGTCCCATCTGAGGCAGTGGCTGCAGGTGTCCCATCTGAGGCTGTGGCTGCAAGTGTGCCATCTAAGGCTGTGGCTGCAGGTGTCCAATATGAGGCTGTGGCTGCAGGTGTCCCATCTGAGGCTGTGGCTGCAGGTGTCCAATATGAGGCTGTGGCTGCAGGTGTCCCATCTGAGGCTGAGGCTGCAGGTGTCCAATATGAGGCTGTGGCTGCAGGTGTCCCATCTGAGGCTGTGGCTACTGGGGTAGCACCAATAAAAAGAAAATTGTAATATAACATACAGAAAAGTCATGACAGGAATAAAAATGTATAAACAAATGAACTGAGTTACCCATTATTATTTGTCCATGTACATCTAAATGTAACTGGCCATTTTGTGGCACAATCTTTCTGATGCCATCTTCTATCTTCTTATTTTGTTTTGTGTTGTAATGCTGTAGTATATTTCGCATCATGAAAATGTGTCCAGATGGAGTGAGTGTGTTGAGGAAGTAATTGTTTTTTCTCATGTCAGAAAAAAGCTGTTCAGCACATTGACTGTTCACCCAGCCTGCCAATTCTGGGACTATCTGAATTTTACGCAATGCATCTCGAGCATCTTTTGTGTTATTTTCATGAAACAGATCGTAAAGTGCATAATGTTCAGCTGAACCTGTAACAGGGTGACAATCTGGATCCACGTTGTCCTTCTTTTCCTTCAACCAAAGGAGGTTTACTTTCAGTTGACCCTCAACAGCTAGTTTGATATTTTCTGGAGTAGGCTCTTTTAGTCGTCCCTCATAAGGTCTGAAAGGGATACATTCTGGCTCCCTAAGGTTAGTGTGTGTGGCTAAGCCCCTTGCAAAGTCATATATATTGATATTTGGGAAATGTTTAAAAGACAAAAGACAATCTGCGTAGTCCCGCGGAGACTCTGCCCGAAGAAGGAACTTCAGGGAATACACAACTCCACAGGGGCATGTGATGACTGCCCAACCCCCTAAAAAGAAAATAAATATGTTTTGTTTACGCTAATAAATATACAATTCTAAGCTGTCTTAAACAAAAACAATATTGAAAGCAATACCCTGTGTTGAACATTACATGGACTAAAATATTTCTCAAAAGTAATCCTACCTGAAGCCCCCCAAACCTTCTGGAAAACCTTGTCATAAGATGACCTGTTTCTCATCTCCTGTCTAAGTCTTAGAACAAGATCCATTTTGGAACCTGATGGGTCCAGACCACATTGTTTGCAAAGGCGCCGCACAACATCCACCTGCACATACAAGGTTGCAATAAAAAGTATCCAATATATTGATTTGTTTATGTAGAAAACAAAACAACAAAATTACCTTAAGATTGGTAAGCACTTCTTCTAGCCTCTCTTCTGTAACTTGAAGTTCGGCATCTTCAGTAGCTGGTCTTGGGGCGTGCATCTTGGCATACTCAGTATTTAAAACTGTATCTTCTCTTCTGGTGTTGGGACCAATCCAGGGAGCCCAGTAGTGGTATGATGGTGACACCAAAAAAGGATTTTGACGGGCACCTGAAAAAATGTACTAAGTCAAAACAGTGAAAACTACAAAATATATACACATTTGGTTAGTAGTTTCCCTTGCTCAATTTAGTCTAATGCAATTATTTTAAAACAATTGTAGCTATCCATTATGCAACTTGTTTAACTTGTATGTCTAACTCTAACTAAAACAAAATAACTCCTTACTGCCCAATAGGCCCCGGCAAACTACTTCAGCAGTCACAGATCTCCAAAAGTCTTTCAAATTGATCTGACCGTCATACTCAGGTGGTGGAGCAGGAATCTCACTCACTGTAATAAAAATTCTCAATGAAACAAAGAACATGTTTATAAGAATGTTTATAGAATATTTTTAAGATTATTAAGTAGCTCTTATATGTTGATATGACCTACCAGGCATATTAAATGCCGCCTTCTTGTGAAGATCCATCACAACAACCGCTGGATGGTAGCCACACTTAACACAGGAGTATGCGTAGTCATGGTCTGTTAGTGCCTCGAAATGCATGTACGCATGAAGGATTTTGTCTTTACGCGGAAATTTCTGTTGTGTTGTGGTCTCCAAAACCTCAACAGCTCTGCTAATGGCATGATGAGTCTGTTTTTACAAGATTAGTTATTAGCATATAGATAATTTAAAAGAACACCATATAATTAAAACCTTTAATAACCGCAAACCTGGAGTGAATGGCGCAGCACAACACACATGTGTAATGACATCAGCAAATGGTCATCAAAATTGTGAAGACCATCAGTCCACTCTTGATAGCGGTATTTTAGACCACAGTTGCTGCACATGCGGTAGTAGGTAGAAAAGCCTGTAAAAAATATATATATTTAAATCACAAAAAAAGTATTCATTCAGACAGCTTAACATAGTGATGTTACACTAATTAGCTAGATTTGACTCATACTTACCCTCAACAATGCCAGTGTACGTTATACACTTTCCTTTGGAAGTAATCAACACTGGCTCACTTAGGACCACATTGCCTGTACATTCTGAGCAAACAGTCTCCTTTGGCACAAGGTGTTTGGGAATGTCATTGATTGTCATTGAGCCTGTGATGTACTTCTGGGGGAGTTCGGCTGGCAGAGTTTTGTTTTTCATCAAGTAATACACCATCTGTTTGAGACCTTCACCACTGGGGGGATATTCCAATCTGGTACTTTCCTGAAAGGCATGTTCTTGTGCTAGGCCCTGAGCAGATCTGTCGATGGGTGAGGATGTAAACAACTGCCTGTGTACCTGGAAGAGATGCCACCTAGCTATGTTTTTGTGCAAACAAGATCTTCTTGGCTTTGCACAGGGACAATGCCACGTGTTGCGAGTGCTGTCATAGGAAGCAATGACTCTACCAAGTCTACTGTAGTATGAGACTTTGTTTTCATACACAGAAATGTATTTTTTTGTAGATGGACCTCCAATAGTCACCTCAACAGTCAGTGGAACACCAGCTGTACTTGCTGCTGCCTTGGCATTCATGCAGGATGTTTTTGTCGGTTCCCCAAACACATTTGCAGCTATCATGTCTAATAGGACATCTTCCTCAAGGACAACAGGTGTCCTGTTAGGCCAGGGACAGAACTGCAACGACTTCATATGTACACACTCAAAGTGCTGAAAGCCACTTCGGGTGGCTAATTCTGCATTGGTACTGCATTCATCTGTTTCACATATTACAACTGGATGTGGACCTGAGGTTTTTTTCTGTACATGGATTACAGAACATGGTCTGTAAAATGACTTTTCAACTGCATATATACCACTAACTGGGTCTATGCACTGTGAAGGTAGGTGACGATTTTCTGTAACATCACAGATCTTTTTAGTGTGTTTTCTTTTAACATGAACATCTAGATTTTTTTTGTTGACGGTTACTCCACAGTGAACGCACTGCACTTTTTTCTGAATACGAACATTTTTGAGAACAGGTGGGAATTTTACAGGCAAGGAGACTCCTTCAGCCACAGCTGGTTCTTTAAAGGAAACTTCTTCATTTGAAGGAATAATTGGTTCACTGGTGGCAACTGGTTCAATGATTGCAGCTGTCTCAACAGTTTCTGTGGGTGGAACTTGTCTTTTTGTACATACTTGTAGATGTTTTATAATCTGGACTTTCCTTATGACTGTTTTTGAACAGTAACAACAGTGGAAATGTGCCTGTTCTCTGCACTGCAAGTTGCACTTGACAATTAGGAAATCTGAAAAAAAAAAAAATATATATATATATGAAATGTAAATAAAGGGATAACACTTAATGTCGTGAGTCATTATGGCATAAGTCATGGTAATGCGTGTATGATATAACTTATTAAATTAACAATTGATGTATTATTTGGATTATGACTATATTACTTATGAAATAGACTGATGTAAGAAGCATGCTAAAAAAGGTCAACAATATGTTATTTAATTGTTCAAGCATTACAACACTATAAGACTTACATTAAACAAATTAGGCTAATAAGCAACCGATAACGTCAGTAAAATAATATCAACATTAATAATAATGAATAATGTTCAAATGTTCAACTTGCCTTGATGCTGTACTGCCAACGATAAGTGGTTGGAGACATGATACTTTACCATGTGAAGTTCCGTGGTGGGTTTGAAGACTTTTGGTCCGCAGAAGGGGCAATGATAATTAGAGCAACAGCTCTGGCATCTCTGAAGGACAATCTGCCCATGTCGCAACACTGTTCTGTGCATCTATGAAGAACGTTAAATACATTTCAAAGGTTATTTCTTGCCAAGTTAGCGATGCCTAACCTGGCTAGTGGGTAGCGTGGCTAACCTGTCTAACTAGATAGCTACCTGACTGACCACACCACATGTTAGCTTACCCTAGCTATAAACATATGAACATACCAGCAGTATTATCCAAAGCTAATTAGTTTAGCTAAATAGATAGGCCACCTCTACACGTGCGTGCTAACGTTAACGCTACACACGACCTAACTTACCATTAATGGATGCCAGTTTAGCGGACTAGTTAAACATGTCTTGGCGTTATCAAAAAGTATGGACACTGTCAAAACTTTAACATATATTTAAGTGTGATCATTACTTAAAGACGCACACTAAATTCTTCATCTATCTAGACTATATTAGTAATCAAAATGTAGACTTACATTGATGAGAGCAAACAATGGTGACCACCTTCACCGATATGCTGGTTCATCTGGTGGTGGGGGGCGTGGGGGGCGTGAGGGCGAAGCATATATAGTGGGAGGAGTTGGATCTGGATCCGACTCCTCCCCTTGGATTTCATGTTCTGCAGTGAGGACCGAAGTGGTACTAAAAAAGTATCAGGTACCAGATACAGTACCCAGTGGAAAACCCCCCAAAAGTGAACCGTACCGTACCGTACCGTGCCGTACCATGCAGTGGAAAAGCGCCATAAGTCCTCCACATTCAAAGACCTTAATATGGACTGGGGAATCTTCTGTCTGAAGCAGTAGTGATAGGGACTTAAGCAATGCTCCTATATAAATATATGGTTAGCAGCATCTTAATTTATTATTAGTTTATCAACTAGCTATGTTAACTAATTTAATAGAAGAGTTGGATAATGCAAGTAAATCTATTGATATAGTTACACTATATCTGACACTGAACTTACCATTTTCACTGTCAGGAGAAGGGACTGGGGAATCTGGTGGTGAGTGAGTGAGAGGAACTTAAGTAATGCACCTGCATGCAGAAATATATGATTAGCATTTTAATTTCATCGTTTTAATTTAATTTAAAGTTTATTAACTATTAGTTCATTGTTAGTTGACAACTAATTGTGTTAACTCAACTAATTTAATGTAAAAGAGCTAAATAAATAATGTCAACTAAGTAAATGTAATGATATTTATTTATATTGTTTCGTGAGCTCCCCACTAGCGCGTCTTTCCCGGTACCACCTATTCTATTGCAGCCTACATTAATAGCTGCTAAATGCTATATAATATATGCTACTGCTAAGTGCAACACTAGCTAACCTGTTTTCCAGTAACCCTATTAGTAATTGGACTAGCAATTCCTCTAGCAAAGAATTAAACGAAAATAAGATGGAATTAACAACAAACACATTTGTTTATTGTGTGAAACACATTGTGTTCCTGTGTGGCTCAGTGGTAGAGCATTGCGTCAGCAGCGCAAAAGGTTTTGGGTTTGATTCCCAGGGAACACATATACTAATGAAAATGTATAACCTGAATGCAATTGTAAGTCGCTTTGGATAAAAGCGTCTGCTAAATGCGTAAATGTAAATAATTATCATTAAGTCAATCTTATCTCCATCACTTAACTTACCGCTGTCATGTTTCCTCTTTTCCTCCTCTTCTTGCTTTTTTTCCGCCTTTGGCTGCTGGATGGATAAGTCCTTTAGATTTTTAAAATAGCCTAGTAAATGCATGAGTATGTGCTGTGCCAGTTTAAAACCCGCGGCCGACACATCACGAGGAAAAATCAAGCACATCCTAGGGGAGCCCCCTAGGGGGAATTCAGATATATTGCTCCATGTTACGTGTATATTATTAACTAGAAACAAAAGTTTGTGAACAAACTTTGAAGTTGGCTTGTGAAAGTCTGACCTTTTATTTAGTTTTAAAAGCTAGCAGTTTGAAGTACGAAGCTTACATAAAAAAGATAGATAGATAGATAGATAGATAGATAGATAGATTAGATAGATAGATAGATAGATAGATTAGATAGATAGATAGATAGATAGATAGATAGATAGATAGATAGATAGATAGATAGATGGACGGATAGACGGACGGACGGACGGACGGACGGACGGACGGATGGATAGATAGATAGATAGAGTCAGTATATAGATAGATAGATAGATAGATAGATAGATAGATAGATAGATAGAAAGAGTCAATAGATAGATAGATAGATAGATAGATAGATAGATAGATAGAGTCAGTAGATAGATAGATAGAGAGAGAGATAGAGAGAGAGAGAGAGAGAGAGAGAGAGAGAGATCGATAGATAGATAGATAGATAGATAGATAGATAGATAGATAGATAGATAGATAGATAGATAGATAGATAAAGTCAGTAGATAGATGCATGTTGCTAACATTTTGCTAGCATTATTAGCATGTTGTTAGTATGATTAGCATGTTGTTAGCATGTCGCTAACATGATTTTAGCATGATTAGCATGTTGCTAGCGTGATTAGCATGTTGCTAGCATGTCGCTGGCATGATTTTAACATGATTAGCATGTTGCTAGCATGATTAGCATGTTGCTAGCATGTTGCTAACATGTTGTTAGCATGATAAGCATGTTGCTAGCATGTCGTTACCATGATTTTATCATGATTAGCATGTTGCTAGCATGTTGCTAGCATGTTGCTAGCATGATTAGCATGTTGCTAGCGTGATAAGCATTTTGCTAGCATGTTGCTAGCTTGATTAGCATGTTGCTAGCATGTTTCTAGCATGATTTTAGCATTATTAGCATGTTGCTAGCATGTTGCTAGCGTGATTAGCATGTTTCTAACATGTTGCTAACATGATTAGCATGTGGCTAGCATGTTGCTAGCATGATTTTAGTGTGATTAGCATGTTGTTAGCATGATTGGCATGTTGCTAGCATGTTGCTAGCGTGATTATCATGTTGCTAGCATGTTGCTAGCATGATTAGCATGTTGTTAGCATGTTGCTAGCAAGTTGCTAGCATGTTGCTAGCGTAATTAGCATGTTGCTAGCATGTTGCTAGCGTGATTAGCATGTTGCTAACATGAGTAGCATGTTGCTAGCATGTTGCTAGCATGTTGCTAGCGTGATTAGCATGTTGCTAGCATGATTAGCATGTTGCTAGCATGTTGCTAGCGTGATTAGCATGTTGCTAGCATGTTGCTAGCGTGATTAGCATGTTGCTAGCATGATTTTAGCATTATTAGCATGTTGCTAGCATATTGCTACCGTGATTAGCATGTTGCTAGCTTGTTTTTAGCATGATTAGCATGTTGCTAGCATGTTGCTAGCGTGATTAACATGTTGCTAGCATGATTTTAGCATGATTAGCATGTTGCTAGCATGTTGCTAGCGTGATTAGCATGTTGCTAGCATTGTTGCTAGCATGAGTAACATGTTGCTAGCATGTTTAGCATGATTTTAACATGATTAGCATGTTGCTAGCATGATTAGCATTTTGCTAGCATGTTGCTAGCTTGATTAGCATGTTGTTAGCATGTTGCTAGCATGATTTTAGCATTATTAGCATATTGCTAGCATGTTGCTAGCGTGATTAGCATGTTTCTAACATGTTGCTAGCATGATTAGCATGTGGCTAGCATGTTGCTAGCATGATTTTAGTGAGATTAGCATGTTGTTAGCATGATTAGCATGTTGCTAGCATGTTGCTAGCGTGATTATCATGTTGCTAGCATGTTGCTAGCGTGATTATCATGTTGCTAGCATGTTGCTAGCATGATTAGCATGTTGTTAGCATGTTGCTAGCGTAATTAGCATGTTGCTAGCATGTTGCTAGCGTGATTAGCATGTTGCTAGCATTTTGCTAGCATGAGTAGCATGTTGCTAGCCTGTTGCTAGCGTGATTAGCATGTTGCTAGCATTTTGCTAGCATGAGTAGCATGTTGCTAGCCTGTTGCTAGCGTGATTAGCATGTTGCTAGCATGATTTTAGCATGATTAGCATTTTGCTAGCATGTTGCTAGCGTGATTAGCATGTTGCTAGCATGTTGTTAGCGTGATTAGCATGTTGCTAGCATGTTGCTAGCATGATTTTAGCATTATTAGCATGTTGCCAGCATATTGCTAGCGTGATTAGCATGTTGCTAGCTTGTTTTTAGCATGATTAGCATGTTGCTAGCATGTTGCTAACGTGATTAGCATGTTGCTAGCATTATTTTAACATGATTAGCATGTTGCTAGCATGTTGCTAGCGTGATTAGCATGTTGCTAGCATGTTGCTAGCATTATTAGCATGTTGCTAGCATGTTGCTAGCATGATTTTAACATGATTAGCATGTTGCTAGCATGTTACTAGCGTGATTAGCATGTTGCTAGCATGTTGCTAGCATGTTGCTAGCATGATTAGCATGTTGCTAGCATGATTTTAGCATGATTAGCATGTTGCCAGCATGTTGCTAGCGTGATTAGCATGTTTCTAGCATGATTAGCATTTTGCTAGCGTGATTAGCATTTTGCTAGCATGTTTTTAGCATGATTAGCATGTTGCTAGCATGTTGCTAGCATGATTTTAGCATGATTAGCATGTTGCTAGCATGATTTTAACATGATTAGCATGTTGCTAGCATTTTACTAGCGTGATTAGCATGTTGCTAGCATGTTTTTAGCATGATTAGCATGTTGCTAGCATGTTGCTAGCATGATTTTAGCATGATTAGCATGTTGCTAACGTGATTAGCATGTTGCTAGCATGTTGCTAGCGTGATTAGCATGTTGCTAGCATGTTGCTAGCATGATTTTAGCATGATTAGCATGTTACTAGCGTGATTAGCATGTTGCTAGCATGATTTTAGCATGATTAGCATGTTGTTAGCATGTTGCTAGCGTGATTAGCATGCTGCTAGCATGTTGATAGCATGATTAGCATGTTGCTAGCATGTTGCTAGCATGATTTTAGCATGATTAGCATGTTGCTAGCATGTTGCTAGCGTGATTAGCATGTTGCTAGCATGTTGCTAGCGTGATTAACATGTTTGCTAGCATGATTTTAGCATGTTGCTAGCGTGATTAGCATGTTGCTAGCATGTTGCTAGCGTGATTAACATGTTTGCTAGCATGATTTTAGCATGTTGTTAGCATGAATTTAGCATTATTAGCATGTTGCTAGCATGTTGCTAGCGTGCTTAGCATGTTGCTAGCGTGATTAGCATGTTGCTAGCATGATTTTAGCATGATTAGCATGTTGCTAGCATGTTGCTAGCGTGATTAGCATGTTGCTAGCTTGTTTTTAGCATGATTAGCATGTTGCTAGCATGTTGCTAGCGTGATTAGCATGTTTTTAGCATTATTAGCATGTTGCTAGCATGTTGTTAACGTGATTAGCATGTTGCTAGCATGATTTTAGCATGATTAGCATGTTGCTAGCGTGATTAGCATGTTGCTAGCATGATTTTAGCATGATTAGCATGTTGCTAGCATGTTGCTAGCGTGATTAGCATTTGTTACCATGTTGCTAGCGTGATTAGCATGTTGCTAGCCTGTTTTTAGCATGATTAGCATGTTGCTAGCATGTTGCTAGCGTGATTAACATGTTGCTAGCATGTTTTTAGCATGATTAGCATGTTGCTAGCATGTTGCTAGCGTGATTAGCACGTTGCTAGCATGTTTTTAGCATGATTAGCATGTTGCTCTTATGTTGCTAGCATGTTGCTAGCGTGATTCGCATGTTGCTAGCATGATTTTAGCATGATTAGCATGTTGCTCTTATGTTGCTAGCATGATTAGCATGTTGCTAGCATGTTGCTAGCATGATTAGCATGTTGGTAGCATGATTTTAGCATGATTAGCATGTTGCTAGCATGTTGCTAGCATAATTAGCATGTTGCTAGCATGATTTTAGCATGATTAGCATGTTGCCAGCATGATTAGAAAGTTAGTAGCATGTTGCTAGCATAGATAGATAGATAGATAGATAGATAGATAGATAGATAGATAGAGTCAGTAGATAGATAGATAGAGTTGATAGATAGATAGATAGATAGAGAGATAGATAGATAGATAGATAGATAGATAGATAGATAGATAGATAGATAGATAGATAGATAGATAGAGTCAGTAGATAGATAGATAGATAGATAGATAGATAGATAGATAGATAGATAGATAGATAGATAGATAGATAGATAGATAGATAGATAGATAGATAGATAGATAGATAGATGCATGATTAGCATGTTGCTAGCATGTTGTTAGCATTTTGCTAGCATTATTAGCATGTTGCTAGCATGTCGCTAGCGTGATTTTAGCATGATTAACATGTTGCTAGCATGTTGCTAGCATTTTGTTAGCATGATTAGCATGCTGATAGCATGTTGCTAGCGTGATTAGCATGTTGCTAGCATGAGTCAGTAGATAGATAGAAAGAGTCAATAGATCATTTACTATGTAAAAAGTTTCAACCTATATGCTATTTCATGGGCCGTCCCCTCACCATGTAAGTCTATGGGACAATTTTGGGGGGCTCTTGCGCCCCAGGGGTAAAACTTATACCCCACTGCGGGGTATGATCTCGATCAGCTTGATAGCCTCTTCAAATGTTGTGATTCACAAGTTTCTACGAAATTCTCGGTCTGCGCTACAACCCGTCGAAGTTTGCCGCCATGCATTGTCGATGTGTTTTTTTGCGCGGTTTTTCGCTAATTGTACGATTAGCATAAACCCGATCGCTTAGAAAAGATATAGCACACCCCGCGAGATCAGTCTGAAGATTTGGGCTGAGTTTGGAGTCTGTAGAGTTAAAGCTCTAGGAGGAGTAGCAGTCAGAAATTTAGTCTCAGAAGAATAATAATAAGTTTAAATAGGATTTCAGTAAGTTGGCTTTCACAAGCCAACTTAATAATGACATTACCGATTATTCAAATGGTCAACTGTCGGGGGTCCCCTCAAAATACGGGGCCCCAGGCAACTGCCTGCATTGCCTGCCCTATTGCTACGCCTCTGCCCATAAAGGGTACAATGAATATCTCCGCTTGCGCCCGAGTCCTTGTCCGCGATGCTGACAAGAGCCACAAAGCTTTCTTTAGCAGCAGCCTCTGTGATGTACGCTATTCCCGCGCTGACTGAAGTCATGGGGGTAATGTATGGGCTGTGTTTCTATGGTCTGTGTTTCGTGCCATGGATTACCTAACTTACCAAAGGTAACAGTCGTTTACTTTTTACGTGTGAGAAGGGGTACGTCGCAACACAAGTCGCGTGACACCAACGCCGGAGGAGGAGGAGTACGTCGCAACACAAGTCGCGTGACACCAACGCCGGAGGAGGAGTACGTCGCAACACAAGTCACGTGACACCAATGCCGGAGGCATTAATGTTGTTTATTCATTGTTATTCTTTTATTTTAATGTATACATTAAAATAAAAAATAACAATGAATAAACAACATTAATATGAACCTTTATTAACATTAATATATATATGTGTGTGTATACATACATATACATTAAAATAACAATGAATAAACAACATTAATATTAACCTTTATTAACATTAATATGATAATTAATGTACATTTGTACGTTTATGTACAAAAATTATGTAATTACAAACATTAAAATAAAAAAGTGTAAAAGAAACGCCGGTATGACAGCTTCTTTACATCCATTTAGACCGCTCTCGGCACCCGTACCGTAAGTGCACAATTAGACGCGCAAACGTCTCTGGCCACCAAAGTTGAGATATATGCGCCTGGTGCATTGTTCTCCATCAAGGAGACTTCAAAGACTGGTTTACTGAACCCAGGGGCGTTGTCATTCTCATCACTCAACCTTATAGTATACTGCTTAATTGTTCTGAACGGAGGTGATCCCAGGTCTTCGGCTACAACCGTTAAATTATACTCACATACTTATATATATTTATATATATATATATAATATAGAAATGTTTTCTCTATCAAGTGAAGATGTCGATACAATCATAAAGCTGTCCTCGTAGGCTTGCTGGAGTTTGAAGTGATTGTGCCCATAAACAGAGGCGAACCAAGATGAAGTGGGGGCCCCAGGCAAAATTAATAGATGAGGCCCTTCTAAAAAAGTATTTTGTTAATATATCTTTGTTACCTAGATATATATTTATACAACATACAAAAAGTAGTCAAAACACATAATATAACATAAATAGTTTATTGTTTAAAACAAAGTGCTTATTCTTTAACAAAATTGTAATCTTCATGGCAGAAGATACAATGCTGTACAATACAATCTTGACGATACTAAACAATCTGCATAGTTACAGTATCGGATTGTCACCATAAAAATGGTGCTTACGAGCCTTAGCTGCAAATGCTGTCACTATGTCCTCCACATTCAAAGACCTTAATATGGACTGGGGAATCTTCTGTCTGAAGCAGTAGTGATAGGGACTTAAGCAATGCTCCTATATAAATATATGGTTAGCAGCATCTTAATTTATTATTAGTTTATCAACTAGCTATGTTAACTAATTTAATAGAAGAGTTGGATAATGCAAGTAAATCTATTGATATAGTTACACTATATCTGACACTGAACTTACCATTTTCACTGTCAGGAGAAGGGACTGGGGAATCTGGTGGTGAGTGAGTGAGAGGAACTTAAGTAATGCACCTGCATGCAGAAATATATGATTAGCATTTTAATTTCATCGTTTTAATTTAATTTAAAGTTTATTAACTATTAGTTCATTGTTAGTTGACAACTAATTGTGTTAACTCAACTAATTTAATGTAAAAGAGCTAAATAAATAATGTCAACTAAGTAAATGTAATGATATTTATTTATATTGTTTCGTGAGCTCCCCACTAGCGCGTCTTTCCCGGTACCACCTATTCTATTGCAGCCTACATTACTGCTAAATGCTATATAATATATGCTACTGCTAAGTGCAACACTAGCTAACCTGTTTTCCAGTAACCCTATTAGTAATTGGACTAGCAATTCCTCTAGCAAAGAATTAAACGAAAATAAGATGGAATTAACAACAAACACATGTGTTTATTGTGTGAAACACATTGTGTTCCTGTGTGGCTCAGTGGTAGAGCATTGCGTCAGCAGCGCAAAAGGTTTTGGGTTTGATTCCCAGGGAACACACATACTAATGAAAATGTATAACCTGAATGCAATTGTAAGTCACTTTGGATAAAAGCGTCTGCTAAATGCGTAAATGTAAATAATTATCATTAAGTCAATCTTATCTCCATCACTTAACTTACCGCTGTCATGTTTCCTCTTTTCCTCCTCTTCTTGCTTTTTTTCCGCCTTTGGCTGCCGGATGGATAAGTCCTTTAGATTTTTAAAATAGCCTAGTAAATGCATGAGTATGTGCTGTGCCAGTTTAAAACCCGCGGCCGACACATCACGAGGAAAAATCAAGCACATCCTAGGGGAGCCCCCTAGGGGGAATTCAGATATATTGCTCCATGTTACGTGTATATTATTAATAATGACATTACCGATTATTCAAATGGTCAACTGTCGGGGGTCCCCTCAAAATACGGGGCCCCAGGCAACTGCCTGCATTGCCTGCCCTATTGCTACGCCTCTGCCCATAAAGGGTACAATGAATATCTCCGCTTGCGCCCGAGTCCTTGTCCGCGATGCTGACAAGAGCCACAAAGCTTTCTTTAGCAGCAGCCTCTGTGATGTACGCTATTCCCGCGCTGACTGAAGTCATGGGGGTAATGTATGGGCTGTGTTTCTATGGGCTGTGTTTCGTATGGGCTGTGTTTCGTGCCAAGGATTACCTACCAAAGCTAACAGTCGTGTACTTTTTACGTGTGAGAAGGGGTACGTCGCCACACCAGACGCGTGAAACCAACGCCGGAGGAGGAGGGGTACGTCGCAACACAAGATGCGTGAAACCAACGCCGGAGGAGGAGGAGTACGTCGCAACACAAGACGCGTGAAACCAACGCTGGAGGAGGAGGAGTACGTCGCAACACAAGACGTGTGACACCAACGCCGGAGGAGGAGTATGTTGCCACCACAGTAAATTAATATCTTACCCTCATGTGTTTTTCCCCCCAAAGTTTTCTTATTTTCTTTATCAATCATTTAACTTTTTGTCTTTTACTTTCCTGTGTTGTGATGACATTGAATATATCCTTGATACGAATTGTGTATTGCATACAAAATTGTATGTCATTAATATCATCTCTACTTTAAAAAAAAAAACTGAATTAACTTTTCTTTCTCTTGGAGATTAATGACAAATTATACACCATCATAGTCGCAATTTTATGTTATGTTCACAACTATTTACATTCACAACTTCACAATTAATAATTATAATATATAAAAATAATATTGATACTGAGCTTTTACTTTTGGTGATGTTAATAATTTTAATTAAAGCAGTCGACTATACAATGTGTGAATACAATAGCTCACAATATCAGACTATATGTAATATTGTTTTCAGGAGATGAAGTCATTTTAATAGCCTATTATTTACAAGAAATCACAATGACAAAATATAAAATCAAATCAAATGAAATTCTTATAAGCGTGCTCCAGACAGTGCAAAAAAAACAACAATTTACATATAGACAGTACATATTTACAGACTGTACAGAAGACAATGTGCAAAATACACATACATATACTCAGTACACATAGTCTACTATAAAAACATACTTAATGATCAACGACACATTATACACCGTATGGGCACATCTACATTATGTACACTGTTTATACATTATGTAGTCTATACATAGTAATAATGTGAGGTGCAACAGATTATAAATTAACAGCAGATTGGTTGAGCAGCATGTAGTTGTGCAAAGGTGCAACAGATTATACACATGCAGTGTCGTGGATGTGCATCGTATGGTGTCCAGTGATAGCAGATAGGTTGTGTTAGTGCAGTGTGTGCGTGTAGTCCAGTTGAACGGTGTTAAAGTGCAGTGCATGTTATGTTGTGTGAGTGGGAGTGTGATGTAGGTGAGTTATTTGTGACTGTTCATTAGCCTGATAGCCTGAGGGAAAAAGCTGTCCCTCAGTCGGCTAGTGCGGGATCGGATGCTGCGGAAACGTCGCCCTGAGGGCAACAGAGAGAGCAGACTGTGGGACGGGTGGCTGGAGTCTTTGATAATCCTCCGGGCTTTCCTTGTACACCGCCTGGTGTAGATATCCTGGAGGGAGGGAAGCTCACCTCCAACAATGTGGCGGGCAGTTCGCACGACCCTTTGCAGAGCCCTGCGGTTGCCAGCGGTGCTGTTTCCATACCAGGCGGTGATGCAGCCGGTCAGGATGCTCTCCACAGTGCAGGTGTAGAAGGACCTGAGGATTCTGGGGCTCGTTCCAAACTTCCTCAGCCGTCTCAGGAAGAAGAGACGCTGATGTGCCTTCTTCAGCACTGCATCTGTGTGAGCAGACCATGTGAGATCCTCGGTGATGTGAACGTCGAGGAACTTAAAGCTGCTCACCCGCTCCACAGGTGTCTTGTCGATGGTGATGGGTGTGTGTTCTCTGCTCTGTCTCCTGTAATCCACCACCAGCTCCTTGGTCTTGTCGATGTTGAGTGAGAGGTGGTTCTCCTGACACCTTATAGTCAGGGTACTCACCTCCTCTCTGTAGGCCGTCTCATCGTTGTCGGTGATCAGGCCTATCACCGTTGTGTCATCAGCAAATTTGACGATGACATTGGAGCTGTGTGTAGCTGTACAGTCGTGTGTGTACAGGGAGTACAGGAGTGGGCTGAGGACGCAGCCCTGCGGTGCACCAGTGTTGAGGATAAGGGGAGATGATGTGTTGTTGCCCATTCTGACCACCTGACTTCTGCCTGTCAGGAAGTCCAGGATCCAGCTGCACAGAGATCTGTTCAGTCCCAGAGTCTGGAGCTTCGCAACCAGTGTGGCAGGCACTATGGTGTTAAATGCCGAACTATAATCCACGAACAGTATTCTCACATAGGTGTTCTTATATTCCAGGTGGGAGAGAGCAGTGTGTAGGGTGAAGGCAATAGCATCGTCTGTGGAACGGTTACTGCGGTATGCAAATTGTAGTGGGTCCAGTGAAGCAGGCAGCACAGAGCAGATGTAGTCTCTGACAAGCATATGACAGAAAAATACTATTCTAATCACAAATTTCAAGACAATGCAGGTTCATTTTAAAATGCTTTAAAGGGCTGTCAGTAATTAATATTTTGTTAATCATCTGCTAAAGATTTTAATTATTTCTATATTTTTGTTAATTAAGATAAGTAAACAATAGCTTTTAGTACGAATTAAATACATGTAATAATGAGGCAATAATAATTGGTTGAAATAAAGTATCAAAAGTAAGTAGTCATATTGTTTTTCTGTTCAACACTATTAAAATCCATTAAGAAATGTATAAACAATAAGCTTACGTATTTTATGTATTATAAGAAATGCCAGCGATTGTTGTTAAATTTTACATCACGAGCAAACCATTGTTTATCTAATGTTTAATTGCATTTAATCTGTATTGTTTGGCCACATATTTATTATATAAATGCTACAGCCAATAGTTTAAAGTTTTATTTTGAAACATTAAACATTTATTTGCATATTAATAAATATATTGATGCATTCTCATGTGTTGCTGGTGTATGTTTTTAAGTTGCTACAAATAATTTCAACAGCACAAGTTTTGTCCACATTCCCAAATGCAAGTTATTGTGGGAAAAAAGTACCAAGCATTAGGCTTGCCGCCATAGACGGTCGTTTATATTGTTTTTTTATAGTAATACAAATCATTTCGTTCAGTTAGAGGACACTAAAATTAAAACTGAACGCTGCTGCTCAATGCAGTGCACCGAACAGACGACAGTCGTGCATCAAAGCAGTCTAGGTCTGCATTGCCGCTGCTGTTCCGACCAGATTTCTTACACTGCGGGGTTAATTTCAACGAATACAGTGCGGTAACTTTCGGTAACTCTGGTGCAGTTTTAACCGGAGTGGTGGTCTAACATTATCCCGTTCTCGACGTCCTTTCAGAACAGTATATCTGCGCTTTATTCTTATCGAGCTCCGGTACCGCCGGCACTCGGACCGTTATGCGCGCGCTGCATGACATGTTTTATTTGCGGGGTCTGAGCACAGCATGTGTAACGATGCTCAGAGCAGGCCAGCAGATATAATATACGACTCTCAAACAGAACAGGCAGCTTGTGATGAGTGACAGAGCAGAATAAGACCGCGGTCAAGCCAGCCGCAGTTCAGAAAAACACGGTCAAGCCAGCCGCGATTGAAATTAATGTGCGCGTGTATTACAATGACTACGGTAATCACAGGAACAACACAGAGGAGACGCGCTTTTAGAGCGCTTTTCTTCTAGACGCCCAGAACTGAGATATAATGACATTTTTCGCGATTATTTTTTTTGTATATCTGCTTTAATATTTGTGTTATTTATTGGTGTCTTTGACGGTTCTGTATTACTATATTTTTCTACATTTCAAATCTGCAGGATTCATAGAAAAGGAGATATGGGACATTAATCAATTTAGAGGGGTATAAAGACACCATTTCTAATAAGTACTAGAAATGAATGGTCAGTTCTTATATAGGACGTCCCATACTATAAGCACACCTCATATGAAACCATATTACTGCAGCATTTTTGAGATATGGGACATTAATAAATTTTAAAGAGCTATAAAGACCTAATTTCTAATAAGTACACAAAATGAATGGTCAGTTCTTATATGGGACATCCCATACTATATGCACACCTCATATGAAACCATTTTACTGCAGCATTTTTGAGATATGGGACATTAATACATTTTGAGGACTATAAAGACACCATTTCTAATAAGTACTAGAAATTAATGGTCAGTTCTTATATAGGACAACCCATACTATATTCACACCTCATATGAAACCATTTTACTGCAGCATTTTTGAGATATGGGACATTACTACACTTTAGAGAGCTATAAAGACCCCATTTCTAATAAGTACAAGAAATGAATGGTCAGTTCTTATACAGGACATCCCATACTATATGCACACCTCATATGAAACCATATTACTGCAGCGTTTTCAAGAAATGAGACATTATTCGATTTAGAGGACTATAAAGACACAATTTCTAATAAGTACTAGAAATTAATGGTCAGTTCTTATATAGGACGTCCCATACTATAAGCACACCTCATATGAAACCATATTACTGCAGCGTTTTTGAGATATGGGACATTAATACATTTAGAGGGGTATAAAGACACCATTTCTAATAAGTACTAGAAATGAATGGTCAGTTCTTATACAGGACATCCCATACTATATGCACACCTCATATGAAACCATATTACTGCAGCGTTTTCAAGATATGTGACATTATTTGATTTAGAGGGGTATAAACACCCAGTTTCTAATAAGTACAAGAAAAGAATGGACAGTTCTTATATGGGACATCCCATAATATATGCACTCCTCTTATGAAACCATATTACTGCAGCATTTTTGAGATATGGGACATTAATACATTTTAAAGAGCTATAAAGACCTAATTTCTAATAAGTACACAAAATGAATGGTCAGTTCTTATATGGGACACCCCATACTATAAGCACACCTCATATGAAACCATATTACTGCAGCGTTTTTGAGATAAGGAACATTAATACATTTAGAGGGGTATAAAGACACCATTTCTAATAAGTACTAGAAATTAATGGTCAGTTCTTATATAGGACAACCCATACTATATTCACACCTCATATGAAACCATTTTACTGCAGCATTTTTGAGATATGGGACATTACTACATTTTAGAGAGCTCTAAAGACCCCATTTCTAATAAGTACAAGAAATGAATGGTCAGTTCTTATACAGGACATCCCATACTATATGCACTCCTCATATGAAACCATTTTACTGCAGCGTTTCTGAGATATGGGACATTAATACATTTTAAAGAGCTATAAAGACCTAATTTCTAATAAGTACACGAAATGAATGGTCAGTTCTTATATGGGACATCCCATACTACATGCACACCTCCTATGAAACCATTTTACTGCAGCATTTTACATAAATTGAACATTATTCGATTTAGAGGGGTATAAAGACACCATTTCTAATAAGTACAAGAAATTAATGGTCAGTTCTTATATAGGACATCCCATACTACATGCACACCTCATATGAAACCATTTTACTGCAGCGTTTCTGAGATATGGGACATTAATTCATTTAGAGGACTATAAAGACCCCATTTTTAATAAGTACAAGAAATGAATAGTCAGTTCTTATATGGGACGTCCCATACTATATGCACTCCTCATATGAAACCATTTTACTGCAGCATTTTTGAGATATGGGACATTAATACATTTTGAGGACTGTAAAGACACCATTTCTAATAAGTACTAGAAATTAATGGTCAGTTCTTATAGAGGACATCCCATACTATATGCACACCTCATATGAAACCATTTTACTGCAGCGTTTTCCATAAATGGGACATTATTCGATTTAGAGGGGTATAAAGACACCATTTCTAATAATTACAAGAAATTAATGGTCAGTTCTTATATAGGACATCCCATACTACATGCACACCTCATATGAAACCATTTTACTGCAGCGTTTTCCATAAATGGGACATTATTCGATTTAGAGGGGCATAAAGACACCATTTCTAATAAGTACAAGAAATTAATGGTCAGTTCTAATATAGGACATCCCATACTACATGCACACCTCATATGAAACCATTTTACTGCAGCGTTTTCCATAAATGGGACATTATTCGATTTAGAGGGGTATAAAGACACCATTTCTAATAAGTGCAAGAAATTAATGGTCAGTTCTAATATAGGACATCCCATACTACATGCACACCTCATATGAAACCATTTTACTGCAGCGTTTCTGAGATATGGGACATTAATACATTTAGAGGGGTATAAAGACACCATTTCTAATAAGTACAAGAAATTAATGGTCAGTTCTTATATGGGACATCCCATACTATATGCACTCCTCATATGAAACCATTTTACTGCAGCGTTTCTGAGATATGGGACATTACTACACTTTAGAGAGCTATAAAGACCCCATTTCTAATAAGTACTAGAAATTAATGGTCAGTTCTTATACAGGACATCCCATACTTTATGCACACCTCATATGAAACCATTTTACTCAGAAACGCTGCAGTAAAATGGTTTCATATGAGGAGTGCATATAGTATGGGATGTCCTCTATAAGAACTGTCCATTCTTTTCTTGTACTTATTAGAAACTGGGTGTTTATACCCCTCTAAATCAAATAATGTCCCATATCTCGAAAACGCTGCAGTAAAATGGTTTCATATGAGGAGTGCATATAGTATGGGACGTCCCATATAAGAACTGTCCATTCTTTTCTTGTACTTATTAGAAACTGGGTGTTTATACCCCTCTAAATCAAATAAAGTCCCATATCTCGAAAATGCTGCAGTAAAATGGTTTCATATGAGGTGTGCATGTAGTATGGGATGTCCTATATTAGAACTGACCATTAATTTCTTGTACTTATTAGAAATGGTGTCTTTATGCCCCTCTAAATCGAATAATGTCCCATTTATGGAAAACGCTGCAGTAAAATGGTTTCATATGAGGTGTGCATGTAGTATGGGATGTCCTATATAAGAACTGACCATTAATTTCTTGTACTTATTAGAAATGGTGTCTTTATACCCCTCTAAATCGAATAATGTCCCATTTATGGAAAACGCTGCAGTAAAATGGTTTCATATGAGGTGTGCATATAGTATGGGATGTCCTCTATAAGAACTGACCATTATTTTCTAGTACTTATTCGAAATGGTGTCTTTATAGTCCTCAAAATGTATTAATGTCCCATATCTCGAAAACGCTGCAGTAAAATGGTTTCATATGAGGAGTGCATATAGTATGGGATGTCCCATATAAGAACTGACCATTCATTTCTTGTACTTATTAGAAATGGGGTCTTTATAGTCCTCTAAATTTAATAATGTCTCATTTATTGAAAACGCTGCAGTAATATGGTTTCATATGAGGTGTGCATATAGTATGGGATGTCCCATATAAGAACTGACCATTCATTTCGTGTACTTATTAGAAATTAGGTCTTTATAGCTCTTTAAAATGTATTAATGTCCCATATCTCAAAAATGCTGCAGTAAAATGGTTTCATATGAGGTGTGCATGTAGTATGGGATGTCCTATATAAGAACTGACCATTAATTTCTAGTACTTATTAGAAATGGTGTCTTTATAGTCCTCAAAATGTATTAATGTCCCATATCTCAAAAATGCTGCAGTAAAATGGTTTCATATGAGGTGTGCATATAGTATGGGATGTCCTGTATAAGACCTGACCATTCATTTATTGTACTTATTAGAAATGGGGTCTTTATAGCTCTCTAAAGTGTAGTAATGTCCCATATCTCAGAAACGCTGCAGTAAAATGGTTTCATATGAGGTGTGCATGTAGTAAGGGATGTCCCATATAAGAACTGACCATTCATTTCTTGTACTTATTAGAAATGGGGTCTTTATACCCCTCAAAATTTAATAATGTCTAATTTCTTGAAAACGCTGCAGTAATATGGTTTCATATGAGGAGTGCATATAGTATGGGACGTCCTATATAAGAACTGACCATTCGTTTCATGTACTTATTAGAAATGGTGTCTTTATACCCCTCTAAATGTATTAATGTCCCATATCTCAAAAACACTGCAGTAATATGGTTTCATATGAGGTGTGAATATAGTATGGGATGTCCTCTATAAGAACTGACCATTAATTTCTAGTACTTATTAGAAATGGTGTCTTTATAGCTCTCTAAATGTATTAATGTCCCATATCTCAGAAACGCTGCAGTAAAATGGTTTCATATCAGGAGTGCATATAGTATGGGACGTCCTATATAAGAACTGACCATTCATTTCTTGTACTTATTAGAAACCTGGTGTTTATACCCCTCTAAATCGAATAATGTCCCATTTCTTGAAAACGCTGCAGTAATATGGTTTCATATGAGGTGTGCTTATAGTATGGGGTGTCCCATATAAGAACTGACCATTAATTTTGTGTACTTATTAGAAATGGTGTCTTTATAGTCCTCAAAATGTATTAATGTCCCATATCTTAAAAAAGCTGCAGTAAAATGGTTTCATATGAGGTGTGCATATAGTATGGGATGTCCTGTATAAGAACTGACCATTCATTTCTTGTACTTATTAGAAATGGGGTCTTTATAGCTCTTTAAATTGTAGTAATGTCCCATATCTCAGAAACGCTGCAGTAAAGTGGTTTCATATGAGGTGTGCATGTAGTATGGGATGTCCCATATTAGAACTGACCATTCATTTCTTGTACTTATTAGAAATGGGGTCTTTATACCCCTCAAAATTTAATAATGTCTCATTTCTTGAAAACGCTGCAGTAATATGGTTTCATATGAGGAGTGCATATAGTATGGGACGTCCTATATAAGAACTGACCATTAATTTCGTGTACTTATTAGAAATGGTGTCTTTATATTCCTCAAAATGTATTAATGTCCCATATCTCAAAAATGCTGCAGTAATATGGTTTCATATGAGGTGTGCATATAGTATGGGATGTCCCATATAAGAACTGACCATTAATTTCGTGTACTTATTAGAAATGGTGTCTTTATAGTCCTCAAAATGTATTAATGTCCCATATCTCAAAAATGCTGCAGTAAAATGGTTTCATATGAGGTGTGCATATAGTATGGGATGTCCTGTATAAGACCTGACCATTCATTTCTTGTACTTATTAGAAATGGGGTCTTTATAGCTCTCTAAAGTGTAGTAATGTCCCATATCTCAGAAACGCTGCAGTAAAATGGTTTCATATGAGGTGTGCATGTAGTATGGGATGTCCCATATAAGAACTGACCATTCATTTCTTGTACTTATTAGAAATGGGGTCTTTATACCCCTCAAAATTTAATAATGTCTAATTTCTTGAAAACGCTGCAGTAATATGGTTTCATATGAGGAGTGCATATAGTATGGGACGTCCTATATAAGAACTGACCATTCGTTTCGTGTACTTATTAGAAATGGTGTCTTTATACCCCTCTAAATGTATTAATGTCCCATATCTCAAAAACGCTGCAGTAATATGGTTTCATATGAGGTGTGAATATAGTATGGGATGTCCTCTATAAGAACTGACCATTAATTTCTAGTACTTATTAGAAATGGTGTCTTTATACCCCTCTAAATGTATTAATGTCCCATATCTCAGAAACGCTGCAGTAAAATGGTTTCATATCAGGAGTGCATATAGTATGGGACGTCGTATATAAGAACTGACCATTCATTTCTTGTACTTATTAGAAACCTGGTGTTTATACCCCTCTAAATCGAATAATGTCCCATTTCTTGAAAACGCTGCAGTAATATGGTTTCATATGAGGTGTGCTTATAGTATGGGGTGTCCCATATAAGAACTGACCATTAATTTTGTGTACTTATTAGAAATGGTGTCTTTATAGTCCTCAAAATGTATTTATGTCCCATATCTTAAAAAAGCTGCAGTAAAATGGTTTCATCTGAGGTGTGCATATAGTATGGGATGTCCCATATAAGAACTGATCATTAATTTCATGTACTTATTAGAAATGTTGTCTTTATAGTCCTCAAAATGTATTAATGTCCCATATCTCAATAATGCTGCAGTAATATGGTTTCATATGAGGTGTGCATATAGTATGGGATGTCCCATATAAGAACTGACCATTAATTTCGTGTACTTATTAGAAATGGTGTCTTTATATTCCTCAAAATGTATTAATGTCCCATATCTCAAAAATGCTGCAGTAAAATGGTTTCATATGAGGTGTGCATATAGTATGGGATGTCCTCTATAATAACTGACCATTAATTTCTAGTACTTATTAGAAATGGTGTCTTTACAGTCCTCAAAATGTATTAATGTCCCATATCTCAAAAATGCTGCAGTAAAATGGTTTCATATGAGGAGTGCATATAGTATGGGACGTCCCATATAAGAACTGACCATTCATTTCTTGTACTTATTAAAAATGGGGTCTTTATAGTCCTCTAAATGTATTAATGTCCCATATCTCAAAAATGCTGCAGTAATATGGTTTCATAAGAGGAGTGCATATATTATGGGATGTCCCATATAAGAACTGTCCATTCTTTTCTTGTACTTATTAGAAACTGGGTGTTTATACCCCTCTAAATCAAATAATGTCACATATCTTGAAAACGCTGCAGTAATATGGTTTCATATGAGGTGTGCATATAGTATGGGATGTCCTATATGAGAACTGACCATTAATTTCTTGTACTTATTAGAAATGGTGTCTTTATACCCCTCTAAATGTATTAATGTCCCATATCTTAAAAATGCTGCAGTAAAATGGTTTCATATGAGGTGTGCATGTAGTATGGGATGTCCTATATAAGAACTGACCATTCATTTCGTGTACTTATTAGAAATTAGGTCTTTATACCCCTCAAACTTGAATAATGTCTCATTTCTTGAAAACGCTGCAGTAATATGGTTTCATATGAGGTGTGAATATAGTATGGGACGTCCTATATAAGAACTGACCATTCATTTCTTGTACTTATTAGAAACCTGGTGTTTATACCCCTCTAAATCGAATAATGTCCCATTTCTTGAAAACGCTGCAGTAATATGGTTTCATATGAGGTGTGCTTATAGTATGGGGTGTCCCATATAAGAACTGACCATTAATTTCTAGTACTTATTAGAAATGGTGTCTTTATAGTCCTCAAAATGTATTAATGTCCCATATCCAAAAAATGCTGCAGTAAAATGGTTTCATATGAGGTGTGCATGTAGTATGGGATGTCCTATATAAGAACTGACCATTAATTTCTTGTACTTATTAGAAATTAGGTCTTTATACCCCTCAAACTTGAATAATGTCTCATTTCTTGAAAATGCTGCAGTAATATGGTTTCATATGAGGTGTGAATATAGTATGGGACGTCCTATATAAGAACTGACCATTCATTTCTTGTACTTATTAGAAACCTGGTGTTTATACCCCTCTAAATCGAATAATGTCCCATTTCTTGAAAATGCTGCAGTAATATGGTTTCATATGAGGTGTGCTTATAGTATGGGGTGTCCCATATAAGAACTGACCATTAATTTCTAGTACTTATTAGAAATGGTGTCTTTATAGTCCTCAAAATGTATTAATGTCCCATATCCCAAAAATGCTGCAGTAAAATGGTTTCATATGAGGAGTGCATATAGTATGGGACGTCCTATATAAGAACTGACCATTAATTTCTAGTACTTATTAGAAATGGTGTCTTCATAGTCCTCAAAATGTATTAATGTCCCGTATCTCAAAAATGCTGCAGTAAAATGGTTTCATATGAGGTGTGCATATATAGTATGGGATGTCCTGTATAAGAACTGACCATTCATTTCTTGTACTTATTAGAAATGGGGTCTTTATAGCTCTCTAAAGTGTAGTAATGTCCCATATCTCAGAAACGCTGCAGTAAAATGGTTTCATATGAGGTGTGCATGTAGTATGGGATGTCCTATATAAGAACTGACCATTCATTTCGTGTACTTATTAGAAATGGTGTCTTTACAGTCCTCAAAATGTATTAATGTCCCATATCTCAAAAATGCTGCAGTAAAATGGTTTCATATGAGGTGTGCATATAGTATGGGATGTCCCATATAAGAACTGACCATTCATTTCGTGTACTTATTAGGTATTTTTAGCTCTTTAAAATGTATTAATGTCCCATATCTCAGAAACGCTGCAGTAAAATGGTTTCATATGAGGAGTGCATATAGTATGGGACGTCCCATATAAGAACTGATTATTCATTTCTTGTACTTATTAAAAATGGGGTCTTTATACTCCTCAAAATGTATTAATGTCCCATATCTCAAAAATGCTGCAGTAAAATGGTTTCATATGAGGTGTGCATATAGTATGGGACGTTCCATATACGAACTGACCATTAATTTCTTGTACTTATTAGAAACCTGGTGTTTATACCCCTCTAAATCGAATAATGTCCCATATCTCTTTTTCTATGAATCTTGCAATGATTTGAAAGGTAGAAAAATATAGTAATACAGAACCGTCAAAGACAAGAATAAATAACACATCTGCTATTTTGTACATCTGCTATTAAAGCAGATGTACAAAAAAAAAAGATCACGAAAAATGTCATTATATCTCAGTTCTGGGCGTGTAGAAGAAAAGCGCTCTAAAAGCGCGTCTCCTCTGTGTTGTTCCTGTGATTACCGTAGTCATTGTAATACACGCGTACGTCAATTTCAATCGCGGCTGGCTTGACCGTGTTTTTCTGAACTGCGGCTGGCTTGACCGCGGTAGAATAAGGATAGAGCAAAGTGTAGATTAAAGAACATTCAACTCGTGTTTTCTTTTGTTGTATTATGCTTATTCTATCATTTTAAATGACAGACTGTGTCGAATTTATTTATATTTTCTCTGCTGCACTTTTCACTGTGTTAACAGCAAGATGTTAAATTAATTTAGTATTTTGACAAGACTTATAAAATATATATTTGGCTAAACCTACATCTTTTTCCTATTGTGTTGTAGGCTGAATGTTAGCATAAACGAATTATATCCTGACAAAACGAATAAAAATAGGGATTACAATTTTTGTATAACTTTTTTCCTCTCTCTGTGACACTTTATTCCGTGTTGGCAGCAAAATGTTATTGACATTTTTCTGTCAATAAATTCAAGACTCTTGACAAGAGGAATAAAATAAATATAATTTTGTGCAGACTTTTATTTGTTAGCCTATCTTTCATCAGAAATGCGAACAAACTGTGAATATATCACGGGAGCGGGTGAGTGCAGAATAAAACCTCAAACAGTCCCGCGCAGACCTCTACATCACAGATCAGATTTCATTTATCACGTGAAGTGAGATGACTGACAAGAAGAGTGAGGTGACACAGACAAGACGATGTGGAAGAGTTTCAAAACCAAATGTAAAAGCGCCCGTTTTAATGTTGACATGAGTCTGACATACATATTAAATAAAATAAATAATTAAAAAGGCGTGTTGGGATGTATCTTTGTTGCATTAATTTAATAATAATAAATACAATATTTGTGTATTATTATTCACTATTCACTATCAGTAAATAGTTCCTCTGTAAGAACAATCTGTCTGATGCCCGTAGGAACACCATTGATCCTCACACACTTCTCCAACACACAGCATCCGTTATAAAACACTCGCTGTATTCAAGCAGAAATATGATGATAACATCATGACCGAGAGCGCACATACACGGTTCGTTTGCGCATCATTTATAACGGACATAACCCGCAATTACAATAGTCGCCCATCAAAACTTGTGTGTACTAGTGTGACACTGGCTTCTGTTATCCAGCGAGAGCTGTAGTTTGTGTATCATATACTCATACAGCTATTTTGAGCCACGATTCAGTCTGTATTCACAGCGCCACGAGAACCGTATTTCTCCTCCGAAACACAGAATACGTAGAGAGGTGGTACTGTTATTTTTTATAGGCTATATATTTTTTTACATGACTTATCATGCGAGTCATAATATTAGTGAATATATTATATTGTAGTTTTATGTCTCGCCCCCTCTGGTTGAGAAACACTAAAGCACGATCTCCCAGCATTGATCTATTAGGCATCCCTGATCTATATATGTGATGTTTAAAAAAAAATAAACAAACATTCGTTTCTCATTTATTTGGTTCCACAGTATTTGCTGATTTTTATTTTATTTGAACACTGCTTGAGAATTACCGCTGATATTAATTAAAATCAAGGTAAAATGCACACGGTGCTTACAGGGTATTTAAAACCTAAGAAAAGCAAGGAAAACTCAAACGACCCCAACGAATTAAAGTTATATTTTGAAGTTATTTAGTAGGTGGTTTTTATTTTACTTCCATAATATTTGAGGAAGGGGGCACAACAAGAGGGCACCCATTTGACCAGCACACACACACACAATATTGCCACTTGTTAGTTAACTAATTACTGTAAAATCAATAGCCTATAACAAATACATATAGTAATGCAAATACATATAATGCGACGTACATAGAGACGACGTATATATCAGGCGTCATATAATGCGACGCACTTAGATGCGACGTACATATCAGGCGTCATATAATGCGACGTACATATCAGGCGTCATATAATGCGACGCACTTTGATGCGACGTACATATCAGGCGTCATATAATCCGGCGTACATAGTTCAGACGTACCTATCACACGTCAGTTTTTTGTAAATTTCTCACGTACGCCGCCGTCACGTCGCCGCCTATGATTGGTTCTACAGTGACGTCGCCGTGACGCCGCCGTGGGCCTGTCGTCTGCCCTTCCTATTAATCCCATTCAAAATTTGACACGGTCTGACGGCGACGGGAGGGTAGACTGCTCCTTCTCCTTCGCCTGGTAAGCTTAGGACTGGCATTAGTAACACCTCATAACACAGCCCATAACACAGCCCATACGAAACACAGCCCATAGCGTGACACCAACGCCGAGGAGGAGTACGTCGCAACACAAGTCCTGTGACACCAACGCCGGAGGAGGAGGAGTACGTCGCAACACAAGTCGCGTGACACCAACGCCAGAGGAGGAGTACGTCACAACACAAGTCGTGTGACACCAACGCAGGAGGAGGAGGAGTACGTAGCAACCGAAGACTTGTGACACCAACACCGGAGGAGGAGTATGTTGCCACCACAGTAAATTAATATCTTACCCTCATGTGTTTTTTCCCCCAAAGTTTTCTTATTTTCTTTATCAATCATTTAACTTTTTTTCTTTTACTTTCCTGTGTTGTGATGACATTGAATATATCCTTAATACGAATTGTGTATTGCATACAAAGTTGTATGTCATTAATATCATCTCTACTTTTTACAAACATAATTAAAAAAAAAAACTTAATACATTTTTCTTTCTCTTGGAGATTAATGACAAATTATACACTATCAAAGTCGCAATTTTATGTTATGTTCACAACTATTTACTTTCACAACTTCACAATTAATAATTATAATATATAAACATAATATTGATAATACTGAGCTTTACTTTTGGTGATGTTAATAATTTTAATTAAAGCAGTTGACTATACAATGTGTGAATACATTAGCTCACAATATCAGACTATATGTAATATTGTTTTCAGGAGATGAAGTCATTTTAATAGCCTATTATTTTCAAGAAATCACAATGACAAAATATATGACAGAAAAATACTATTCTAATCACAAATTTCAAGACAATGCAGGTTCATTTTCAAATGTTTTAACTAGGGCTGTCAGTAATTAATATTTTGTTAATCATCTGCTAAAGATTTTAATTATTTATATATTTTTGTTAATTAAGATAAGTGAACAATAGCTTTTAGTACGAATCAAATACATGTAATAATGAGGCAATAATAATTGGTTGAAATAAAGTATCAAAAGTAAGTAGTCATATTGTTTTACTGATCAACACTATTAAAATCCATTAAGAAATGTATAAACAATAAGCTTACGTATTTTATGTATTATAAGAAATGCCAGCGATTGTTGTTAAACTTTACATCATGAGCAAACCATTGTTTATCTAATGTTTAATCGCATTTAATCTGTATTGTTTGGCCACATATTTATGATAGAAATGCTACAGCCAATAGTTTAAAGTTTTATTTTGAAACTTTAAACATTTATTTGCATATTAATAAATATATTGATGCATTCTCATGTGTTGCTGGTGTATGTTTTTAAGTTGCTACAAATAATTTCAACAGCACAAGTTCTGTCCACATTCCCAAATGCAAGTTATTGTTGAAAAAAAAGTACCAAGCATTTGGCTTGCCGTGATAGGCGGTCGTTAGATTTTTTTTTTTATAGTAATAAAAATAATTTAGTTCAGTTAGAGGACACTAAAATTAAAGCTGAACGTGTCTGCTCAATGCAACGCACCGAACAGACGACAGTCTTGCATCACAGCAGTCTATAGATCTGCACTGCTGCGGCTGTCCCGACCAGATTTCTTGCGCCACAGGAGGATTAATTTCAACGAATAGGTAACTCTGGTGCAATTTTAATGGGAGCGGGTGGTCTAACATTATCCCGTTCCCAGATGTCCTTTCAGAACAGCATATCTGTGCTTTATTCTTATCAAGCTCCGGTACAGCTTGCACTCGGACGTTATGCACGCGCTGCATGACATGTTTTATATGCGGGGTCTGAGCACAGCGTGTGTAACGATGCTCAGAGCAGGTTAGCAGATATAATATACAGCTCTCAAACAGAACAGGCAGGTTGTGATGCGTGGCAGAGCAGAATAAGGATAGAGCAAAGTGTAGATGTCTTTGAAGCACGTTCAACTCGTTTTTCCTTGTTTCTTTTTTTTGTATTATGCTTATTCTATCGTTTTAAATGACAGACTGTCGAATTTATTTATTTTTCTCTGCTGCACTTTTCACTGTGATAACAGCAAGATGTTAAATGAATTTAGTATTTTGACAAGACTTATAAAATAGATAATAGGCTAAACCTACATGTTTTTCCTATTGTGTTGTAGGCTGAATGTTAGCCTAAACGAATTATAAATAGGGATTACAATTTTTGTATAACTTTTTTTCTCTCTCTGTGACACTTTATTCCGTGTTGGCAGCAAAATGTTATTGACATTTTTCTGTCAATAAATTCACGACTCTTGACAAGAGGAATAAAATAAATATAATTTTGTGCAGACTGAACTTTTATTTGTTAGCCTATCTCTCTGTCTTTCATCAGAAATGTGAACAAACAGTGAATATATCGCGGGAGCAATAGTTTTAGCGGGATAGTGGGAGTTTTTAATAAAACCTAAAAAAACAGTCCCACGCAGACCTCTACATCACAGATCAGATTTAATTTATCACGTGAAGAGAGATGACTGACAAGAAGAGTGAGGTGACACAGACAAGACAATGCGGAAGAGTTTCAAAACGAAATGTAAAAGCACCCGTTTTAAGCTTGTTGACTTCTGAGTCTGACATACATATTAAATAAAATAAATAATTAATAAGGCGTGTTGGGATGTATCTTTGTTGCATTCATTTAATAATAATAAATAAAATATTTGTTTATTATTATTATTCACTATTCACTATCAGTAAATAGTTCCTCTGTAAGAACAAGTTGTTTGTAGTCTGATGCCTGTATGAACACCACTGATCCTCACAAACTTCTCCAACACACGCGAGCATCCGTTATAAAACACTCGCTGTATTCAAGCAGAAATATGATGTTAGAGTGACCGAGAGCGCACATACACGGTTTATAACGGACATAACCGACGCCTAATGCACGATCCTGTATGCGACTGTAATCACCTTTTCTTGATTACAATAGTCATCCATCAAAACTTGTGTGTACTAGTGTGACACTGGCTTCTTTTATCCAGCCGAGAGCTGTAGTTTGCTCATACAAAGGTTTTGAGCCACCGTTCAGTGTGTATTCACAGCGCGATGAGACGTATTTCTCCTCCTAAACACAGAATACGTAGAGAGGTGGTACTGTTATTTTTATAGGCTATATATTTTTTTACATGACTTATCATGCGAGTCATAATATTAGTGAATATATTATATTGTAGTTTTATCTCTCGCCCCCCTGGTTAAAAAACTGACATAAAGCGTGATCTTCCAGCATTGCTTTCGTGATCGATCTATTGGGCATCCTGATCTATGTGATGTTTTAAAAAAAATAAACATTTATTTGGTTCTACAGTAGGCTATTTGCTGATTTTTGTTTTATTTAAACACTGCTTGATGCAGAATTGCCGCTGATATAAAGTCAAGGTAGGTTATTTAAACAGGCTATTTAAAACCTAAGAAAAGCAAGGAAAACTCAAACGACCCCCCACCACGGTGATACCGGTGTGACATCAGGTCGATTAACCGGTGGGAAAATTTCCTCACCGTCACAACCCTACCAAGCATTTATAAAATAATACAAGGACCGTAAATGTTTTTGCCACAAACTCAACTCTGTTGAACAGAACAGAACAGAACCAGAGGGTTAAAGGATCGAGATGCTTATGTTGTCCCAAACACGTATTTATTTTTCTTTCTTATTTGGAAAATAAAAATTTAAAGGGGACTTCTGAAAGACTTTTGAATGTCATTGCAGAGAAATTGTGAAAACTCTTAAAACCATTCATATTTAATGTACAGCTCAGCTGTACATATTTCTCTGTTTTATTGTGTTTTTCCAATGTATTTTTTTTCTTGTTTGCTCAGCATTTGCTGTTTTTAATCATTAACTGAAGACATCTTTGTACACTGCTTGCTCACATTTAGGAAAACCGTGAATGGTAATGATACACATAATACATTGCATTATTATATGTTGTGGGGAGTGGTCAATAATCTCCCAATTTCATCATAATTACTAATTGAATAATTATAAGTTTTGGGTTCTCAGAATTGTAGCTGTAAAACAAATATAAAAACAAATCAGAGTATGTTCATATTGAGATCTAATATGCCGCACCTGTGTACTCAATTGCAATACATAAGCTATCACGGAGTATGAAATATAAAATTATAAATATATAAAAATAAATATGAAATTACATGTATACTGGAGACCAGATCTTAGATACAGTTATTCAGCTGAATGAGATTCTAGCAGATGACAAAAGCTAAGTATTAAAAGTTTTCTTTCCTACTTTGTTTTAGTGAAAATTATACATTAGTTAAGAAATAAGTTGTGGTATAGTGGATCAAGTTGAGTTTAATAGTCTTTTATGAATAGTGTTAATAAAAGGTAATAAATCGATTATATTTATTTTGAAATTGGTAATTTCAGAGCTAACTTTTTTTTACAGATAAGAGAAGAAATTCATCACACTCAAGCAAAGGAAAAAACGTTATTTGATGACACTGAACACAAAATATAAACCAAATACAATAGAAATATGGCACAATGAAACTCACCAAAACCGCTGTTCCTCATTCATGTAATTTTCCTATACGTCCACAAACAGGTAAATATAATGTTTCGTATCTTATAGGGTCTTAAAATCAAATAATTCATTACTTGTTTTAGTCAGTAATCTCTTTAATCTTTCCACTTGTCCATTACATTATGCCGCTGTTCTATGGTTTGACGTGTGCTAGTTATCCTTACAGGCATATTTTTATTTGATTTATTTTATATAATTTATTTTTATTCACATTTCCCATAGGCACCTAATAAATTGAATGTATTTATTTGTAAACTGTAAAGTATTATTTTTATTCTGTTATATTTATTATCATTTACTATTATTTATTTTATTTTTACAATATGTTACAAACGTTTACTAATTGAGGCATCGCTCACTAGCAGATCTCAGACTTCTGGAGGGGATGTAGATTCATAATAGTGAGTGGAAGTAGGTGGGTGCTGAGCCTGTGGTTGTTCTATATGCAAGCATCAGTGTCTTGAACTGGATGCGAGCTGCAACTGGTGCATATATACAACATATATAGGAGAGATATCAGAGAGAAAACGGAAATAAGGAGACAGAAACATCCAAGATGGCGCTGAGCATGGCAGCCGTGTAGGGGCGCAACTGCACATTTGCTGAGGGGTATGCAATATCTTGGGTAGCCATCTTTTCTAGCTGTCAATTGATATAAATGCTTATTTATTTATTTATTTATTTATTTTTTATTTTTTGGGGGGGGGGGGGGTCAATTGATATATATTTTTTTACTCATTTAAAATGCTAAACAAAAATAGTCTCGTAACAAATGTCATATTTTAAATATATTTTAAAAGCTTTATTAAATACATTTTTCAAAGACTTGCTTTGGCACAATGGCGCCCCCCTCCGTGTGGCACCCATTTGCACTGCATGTACTGCATACCAGAGCATGTGAGCGGAGCGGAGCTTGCAAAATATAGTCGGAGCGCGGAGCGGGTTTTTATCCAAAGGCTGGAGCGATCGCTGTGTCTCGCTCCGGTTCCGCTCCGATACCGCTCACACCACGAGCCTAGGGCATGCACAAATCCACCCAGAATTCACCTGTGCCTTCAACAATTAACAAAACCATCAGCCTATACTTCAAAAATCGTTCGTTGTGAAGGAGAGATGGAGTTCGTAAAATATTTCCAAAAGCAAACCGACAGGTCATACAGGTGCACAATTCCTGTCAAAAAAATAGATGATAACAATGTTGAACATGATCAGGAATGTGGTGATATGATTTCAGTAAGTAAGGATTCATATTTTAATCTAAAAAGACACATCATGCGGAAACATGACAGTGTGCTGGTGAACTTGAGGAGGCCAGAGCAAAACGTGAGCATTTTGAATATGGTTGAAATAGGAAATATTGGCTAGTAATCAATTAAATAAGTTTTGTCATATGAATATTTTAACGTAGCCTACTTAACCCTATCCGTGATTTTTTTATTGTTTTCTGCTGCCGGCCTGGTGTCCAGAAATCACCGCACTAGTCTGAAGCCTCAAACATTGTCCAGACTTGTTTTCTTGAAGGTGAACTGTAGATAAGGAAAGTATGCCTAAGCCTATTTTTTTTTTATTATAGGCTAATGTAAGGGACGACCATCATTTCATTATTATTTATCATTATGAATCATAGGCTATATAATTAGGCTATTAGCCTAAGTTAATATGTTTAAAGTGTGTGAAAGGCACATAGCCTAAATTTCTTATAGGTCTATGGTTGGCTAGTTCGAGGTTGCATCGATAATTTATGTTCAGCACATGGATGTTTAGTTTAGCTTTTTAGTTTGTTTGAAGCCTCAGACTGTTTAATTTATGTTCAAAACTTGGATGTTCACTGTGTGAACATCCTTGGATGTGTTTGTTTGAAATAAATATATGTTCTATTTTGACTTCTGTTGCTGTTGCTGTGAGTTCTTTATAGGATATAGGCTGCGTCGCAGACGCTCGCGGAGCGGGTTTGCTGCGTGTTGATTTTCCTTTCCGCACCTATGTTAACCTGAACTGTCACCGTCCTGTATACGGGACGCCTAACTTTACTTCAATATATTACCATTAAATCTTAATCTAATCATGACAAACTATATATCGTTGGAAAGGTCCAAGACTCCTAAATAGATATTTTACCACTGTTTGTTGTAAAAAATTATGTAGGAGCAGTAATAGATTAATTTATGACAAGAGCGCACCTCAAAACATATACACCATAACAGGAGCTCTGATCTTTGACACAAAAATTATATTCGTTTCCTTTTTTTCCTATCACATGTTTTAGTAATCATCATATATTATATATCATTTGAAAGCTTATAATCTCAAAATTCATCCTATGAAAACCGTTTTGAAATCGGACATTGCGTTACCATAGAAATGGTACTTTAAAATATTTTAGCGGGCTCCTCCCCTTTAGTGGGAGGTGTCATATTCCAAATATATCACGGTCTTATAGAATTACAACTTTTTATGATCTTGACAAAATACATATCATTGGAAAGGTCTGAGTCTCAAGATTCCATATTTGGTGGTCATTTTGTGATACGAGTAATAGTGGGAGAGAAATTGATACATTTGTGACAGAAAAGTGCATTAAAAAAATTCAATGGGGTTTGAATGGCACCCGGTGGCTGTTTGTGGTATAACGCCTAAACAAAATTGCATAGTAACCTCAATTTTTTATATATCAACTTCAAATTTGAAAATAACTTTTGTCTAAATAACTTATTTAGACATATGGCTTTAATTTTATGCCAAATTTGGATTAAAACATATTTTGTAAAATATTTATTTTATATAATATAAAATAATAATTGTACATTACATTTTATTTACAGTAAATGTAAACTTGTATAACTTTTTTTACTTTCATTTTTTGAAATGATTTCACTTCTGAAATAATCTACTGATTGTCTTCTTTAAAAAGAGACCAACCTTAGGTCTGTATTCAAAAGCATTCATGAATTATAACAATTTAACTTTAAATAGTGTTCCTGTGTGGCTCAGTGGTAGAGCATTGCATCAGCAGCGCAAAAAAGGTTGTGGGTTCGATTCCCAGGGAACACACATACTAATGAAAATGTATAACCTGAATGTAATTGTAAGTCGCTTTGGATAAAAGCGTCTGTTAAATGCATAAATGTAAATGTACATAGTGCACTTTCAAAAAAAGTTAATTTTTTTCAAAAAGGGGGGGTGACAGTTAAGGGGTTAACAGATTAGAGCAGCCACATTGCCTGCGGAATACGCGCGTATCAGGTGTGGTCCAACCACGCCGCAACCGCGGCTCCACGACAGAATAGAAGTGAAGCGTATTTTTTCAGCAGCAGTCATGCAACAAACCCGCTCCACGTCTGCAATGCAGACAGTGTTTCCCAGGCGTAATGCTTCGGTTGAAAACGGCAGGTCTTAGGCATGCAGAGTAATTTTAAATTTGAGCGAGCGTGGAGCGATTTCACCAGAGCGGGATTAAATCGTAGATGAGCGGGGAGCGGAATTGAGCGGAGCGATCTGGTCCGACTTTGAGCGGTGGAGCGGGGGGGAACGAACAACCACGTGAGCGGGGAGCGGAAATTCTCACCGCTCAGCTCCGCTCACATGCTCTGCTGCATACCCCATATTTGCGCCCCTGCAGCCATGTTGCGAGCTCCTACCAAACTTTGCAGTTTTTCGTGTGTTTTACTTATTATTTTGCTGTTTTTCGTACTGGATATCTACACTCTACATTTTTAGAAATCGGCTCCTCCGTCACACAATGGAAACCGGCTTTGGCATCGGAAACCGGGCTTTTGGTTCCTTAATGCGGTGCTTTGTTTACAAACACCACAGCAGCACCCTTTGTCTGGGCCGCGCGACCGAGGAAACGCCGCCGGAAAAGAGGGAAGAGAGCTGGCGTCCTCGTCAGACTGAGACGCCGTGCCTTTCGACCTCCTCTCCCAACCATTTTGATGGCTGACGTTCAGTCACTGGACAACAAACTCTGTGAACTGCGGGCGCGCATCTCATACCAACGAGAAACAAGGGACTGCTGCGTTATTTGCCTCACAGAAACCTGGATGTCTGCTATGGTTCCAGACTCAGCCATCGAGCTCACAGGGTTCTCCGTGCATCGCTCGGACAGAACGAAAGAGCTCACAGAGAAAAGCAGATGTGGAGGTATTCGAAGACTTTTATATTGAAGTTTTTTAAAACGGAAACCGGAAAGAATGTGAGCGAGAGAGCGCGAGAGGAGAAAAACGAGAAAAAGAAGTGAGCTGTGGCGAGCGATCGAGAGAGCGATATATGAACAGCATTGGGCAAGCGTCGAAGTGAGCTGAAGAGAAGCTGGACCGAGCTTGTGCTGTGGATCGAGTTTTTTTTGCTGTCGTGAGTTTTTACGGAGTTTGATCACTGAGAAACTGGACTGCGCGTCTGTGGTAGATCAGGAAGAGCATCGCTCATCGTGCCAGCGGAGATGGTGTGTTGGCACGAGTGTTCGTTTTCTGCGGAAGGGAACCGAGATATTGCGAGTTTTCTTCACTGCTGTTTAACCACAGTTGATGTTCTGAAGAAATACAGACGGTATTTGTTTATTTCGGAATCAAAGCAGCTTGTATCGAGTGACTTTGCTACTGTTTTCTAATCAAAATCCTCGTGTGTCGTTTTTGATACAATAGTGCCACCGTGTGGACGCGAACGGCATTGCGGACCCATTGACGCTTTTCTTTTGACAATATATTTTTCTCTATTTTTCATAGTTTATTTTTGGACATTTTGCAGTATTTTCTGCTTTATTTTCAGCGTTTAGAGACTTAAACATTCTTTGTTTTTGGAAGGACTTGAGGACTAAGAACTGAGGAAATTACCGTGTTTTTTATAAAAGGAAAAGGAAGAGACTTTGTTTTGAACTTACTGCTTTTGTTTTATTTAAAATACCCTGCCATATCTGAACACTCCAGTGCCAGTCCAGTCCTACTGTGAGGTACAACTTTAACTCTGGTATTGTGAATTTCACACAGGCAAGTGAATTGAAATGAAAAGTATCTAATGTGGAATGACACATCTTTAATGTACTTTTGAGTGAACTGAGTATCATTTGAGCATTCTGTTAGGACTGTTGTTATTTTTATTTTTTTGTTTGAGTATTATTGTTGAAGGAAAGGAAACTGAACCAAGTTTGAATCTGAACAAAACTGTTTTTATTTTATTTTTTTTGTACATTTCTTGGTGAATCATAATAGAAGTAAATCAAAGAGTTTATTTCATGACTATTGTACTCCTTTAGTTTATTCTTTTATAAGCCTTAGGAAATAAGGGTAAAACTACTGTTATCTTGGAGTAGGGGCATTCCTACTGTCTTGTGGGCTGGTAGAGGGGTTGAGCAACACAATTATACTCTGGGTAGCTACCGTGGTGTATGTGATTTAGATTCCAGAGCCCCAATCCTTATCAGTCGCTGCTACAAAATACAAATGAATAATTAACAAGGCAGATAAAACATACTTATTAAAATAAAAAGTACAGGAATTAATTGTACTAGGGGGTGAGGACTTAGATCTTATCAATCCCTAGTCGTCCGAGATAAATTGGAGTAGAAGTTTAATTCACCCCTACATTGTAGCGAAATTTCCCTCTACACAGAGGTGGGGGAATCTGTTTCTATATCAACAACTCGTGGTGTGATGAAAGGAACCTACACTCTAATAAATCCTTCTGCTCCCCTGATCTGGAATTTCATAAGCAAAATATAGTGATTTTCTCAATGTTACTCAGAAAACAGGATAACAGGTTCAAAATACTTATGCTTAATGTTACTCTGCCAGATATGCAAAATAAATCTGTCCTATCTCTTGCTCTGGCTGTGTATAGACCACCAGGGCCATATACAGATATGCAGATTTCCTCTCAGACCTATTGGTTAATGTTGATAAAGCGTTAATTGTCGTAGATTTTAACATTCACGTTGATAATACAAATGATGCGTTAGGACTTGTGTTTACTGACATAATAAACTCTTTTGGTTTCAAGCAAAATGTCACCGGGCCCACGCATCGTTTTAATCATACACTAGATTTAATTATATCGCATGATCTTACTGATATAGATATCGTACCTCAAAGTGATGATGTTACTGACCATTTCCTTGTATCGTGCATGCTGCATATTACTGATATTAACTATATGGCTCCGCGTTATCGTCCAGGCAGAACTATTGTTCCAGCCACTAAAAACAGATTCACCAATAACCTGCCAGATTTTATCTCAAATGCTCTGTGTACCCATAAATACAGATAAACTAGACAAAATTGCTAGCAACATGGGAACTATCTTCTCTAATAAGTTAGAAACTCTTGCCCCCATCAAACTAAAAAAGGTTAGAGAAAAAACACTGTTACTGTGGTTACCATGAGTCTTTGAACCTGATATGAATAATTAACTGATCAAAGATCACGTCACATGACAGATAGCGGTTAATCTGCGTTTCTGTCGAAACGCACAATCAGCCTTGGTTGATATATAATACAGCGAATAATAAGGCGCTAATCTGATTAATCAAAAGACAGAATAGATGTTATAACAAACATTTAGGACTACTCACTCAAAGTTTTGCACATGTAAACTGATGCCAAACATCGCGATGTGTGCTGAATGAGACTTCTTGAATGTGATTTCATAGCGATAAACATCTCAAATGTGTGTTGTTGTTTTTTTTTACATCGCATGTCCTTCGCGTCTGGTACTGACGCTAAATGTTTCTGATTGAAAGCAATGTGTCAGGCTGGCAACTGGGAAAAGAACGGAGGACTCAAGTGCTGAGAAAAACAGAGGAGTGAAGTTTATTAGCAAACTCCAGATGACAACATCCAAAACCAAAACAGAAATCTGATTAAGAGGAACGGGTAGACGGGGGTGCCGTCACGCGCTCCCGAGCCGGACACGCTATCCAGCGGATCAACTACTCCTCGCCTGGGGATCCTGGACACAGAATGCAGATGCGAGAGAGGAGGTTTTCAACAACAGGTAAGACAAACCACAAATGACACACCGACACAGAAAGAGGGCATAGGCCTGAATAAATAGGAGAAGGGAAATGAGTAACAGGTGCAAGGCTGATGGAGCACACAGTGCTGTGAATCAGCACTGATTGCTCCCCCACGTGCGGCAGCCGGTGACAGGACGTAAACAACCCACCACATGTAGCTGTTAGTGGCAGGAGTGAGTCAGAGAGGGGTGCCCGATCGTGACAGAATCCCTCCCCTCAGGGATGCCTCCTGGCATCTCCAGAAGACTCACCATGACGCCGATGGAACTGGGCTATGAGGGCGCGATCCAGTATATCGCGGGCCGGAATCCAGCATCTCTCTTCCGGACCGAAACCCTCCCAGTCTACCAGATATTGGTGACCCCTACCCCTGCGCCTCACATCAAGGAGTCGTCGTACGGTGTAAGCAGGCAACCCCTCAATGAGTCTGGGAGGCGGTGGGGCAGAGGTCTGGGGTTGGAGAGGAGAGCGAATAACGGGCTTGACTCTAGATACGTGAAATACCGGATGGATTCTTTTAAGCAGAGGGGGTAGTTTGAGTCGAACCGTCACCGGGTTAAGCACTTTGGTCACGACGTACGGTCCAATGAATTTAGGTCCCAGTTTACGTGCGGGCAGCTTGAGAGGGATGTCTCGGGTCGACAACCAAACCTTCTGACCACACACGTAAAGTGGGGGCTTAGAACGGTGACGGTCCGCCAACGTCTTGTTCCTTTCGCCAGTCCGGATAAGGGCTTGTCTGGCGAGCCTCCATGCCCATGAAATCCCCCTCCGCTCCCGAGTCAATGAGCGCTGCCACCGTGTGGGTGATCCCCTCAGATTGAAGTACTGCCGGGAGGGTGGTTGGGCCACCAGAGGGCAGTAGAGCGGCAGTCACGCCTATCGTGCACGGTCTCTCACCAGAAGAAGATTGCCTCTTGTGTGGACAGACGGTGATCATATGGCCCGCCTCTCCGCAGTAGAGACACAACCCGTGGGCAATCCGATGCCGCCGTTCCCGGGCTGTGAGATGAGCGCGGCCGATCTGCATAGGCTCCTCTTCAGCGAACCCAAACCGTGGTGATGTGGCGCTTCTAGCGCTGGACGGCGGATCAAAGCTCTCACGCCTGTGCGGATAGCGGTGTTGCGACCTGAGCGCCAAGCGAAGATCCACCCGAGTGGCGAGTTCGACCAATCCATCGAGTGAGGGGGGCAGCTCCTGGGAGTAGATCTCGTCCTTTATCTGCTCCGCCAGTCCGTGGAGGAAGTGGTCCCACAACGCCCTGCTGTTCCAGCCGCTCGATGCGGCGAGCGTGCGGAATTCAATGGCGTAATCTGACACCGTTCTGGTTCCCTGTCGCAGTAGCGATAGCGCCCGTGCTGCCTCATTGCCCAGAGCTGATCGGTCGAAGACCTTACGTAGCTCCTGGGAGAAGTTGGAGTAGGAGCTGCAGCACTCATGCTTGTTGTCCCACATCGCTGTACCCCACTCTCTCGCGCTACCGGCCAGGTGCATTATCACGAACGCCACCTTGCACTCCTCGGTGGGGAAACAGGAGGGCTGCAGTGAGAAAGTCAGGGAGCATTGGGACAAAAACGAACGACAGGATGTGGGTTCACCTGAATAAGGAGCCGGCGGGTTCAGGCGGGGCTCCGATCGACGCAGAGGGGATGCCTCCTCAAAAGCGGGTGCCGCTACGGCAGGATCCACCGATGGACCGACCTGGATCTGATCGAGCCGTTGGGTTATGACGGTGAGTTGTTGAGATAGCCTGGTCAGGGCTTGATGAGAAGCCTGTATCTCGTCCTGTTGACGTCCGAGGAGGATCCCCTGTTGTGCGAGGGCGTGGCGGATCTCCTGGTCTCCAGCTGAGTCCATATCTGGTCGGTGTGTTCTGTCAGGCTGGCAACTGGGAAAAGAACGGAGGACTCAAGTGCTGAGCAAAACAGAGGAGTGAAGTTTATTAGCAAACTCCGGATGACAACATCCAAAACCAAAACAGAAATCTGATTAAGAGGAACGGGTAGACGGGGGTGCCGTCACGCGCTCCCGAGCCGGACACGCTATCCAGCGGATCAACTACTCCTCGCCTGGGGATCCTGGACACAGAATGCAGATGCGAGAGAGGAGGTTTTCAACAACAGGTAAGACAAACCACAAATGACACACCGACACAGAAAGAGGGCATAGGCCTGAATAAATAGGAGAAGGGAAATGAGTAACAGGTGCAAGGCTGATGGAGCACACAGTGCTGTGAATCAGCACTGATTGCTCCCCCACGTGCGGCAGCCGGTGACAGGACGTAAACAACCCACCACATGTAGCTGTTAGTGGCAGGAGTGAGTCAGAGAGGGGTGCCCGATCGTGACACAATGCACGTCCAAGTTCGTTGATATGGCGACGGCTAGAGGCACCTTTCGCATCTTCACAGTGCGAAAGGTGCACGCTAAAGCCCCTTGACCATGCTTCGGTTTTTGATGCCTAGGGAGTGAGAATAGGTTGACAGTTATCAATTATCATTATACACCCTATGAACACATTTTACATTATGTACACATATATACACACAGTAATATGCAAATGTGCAACAGATTATACATAATATACACAATGTCATGGATGTGCATTAGAACCACCAGATTTTTTGTATTTGTGCAGTGTGTGCATGTAGTCCAGTTGAACTGTGTAAAAGTTAAAGTGCAGTGCAGTGTGTGCATGTAGTATAGTTGAACTGTGTTAAAGTTAAAGTGCAGCGTATGGCATACCGTAAAGTGGGAGTGTGCTGTAGGGTGTATTATTTCTCATTGTTCATTAGCCTGATAGCCTGAGGGAAAAGCTATCCCTCAGTCGGCTAGTGCGGGATCGGATGCTGTGGAGACGTCTTACTGAGGGTAGTAGAGAGTGCAGTCTGTGGGACGGGTGGCTGGAGTCTTTGATGATCCTCCGGGTTTTTCTTATACACTGCCTGGTGTAGATGTCCTGGAGGGAGGGAAGCTCACTTCTAACAATGTGACGGGCAGTTCACACGACCCTTTGCAGAGCTTTGCGGTTGCCAGCGGTGTTGTTTGCGTGCAGTGATGTGAATGCCGAGGAACTTAAAGCTGTTTACCTACTCCACAGGTGTCTTGTCGATGGTGAGGGGTGTGTGTTCTCTGCTCTGTCTCCAGAAATCCACCCTCAGCTCCTTGGTCTTGTTGATGTTGAGTGACAGGTGGTTCTCCTGACACCATTTAGTCAGGGTACTAACCTCCTCTCTGTAGGCCGTTTCATCGTTGTCAGTGATCAGGCCTATCACCGTTGTGTCATCAGCAAATTTGACGATGATGTTGGAGATGTGTGTGGCTGTACAGTCATGTGTGTACTAGAGGTTGAACGACTTCTGATTTTTTAAAGTCGACTTTTATGTGATGAAAGTCAAGTCGAAGTCGACTAGTTGCTGATGATGTCATTAATGAACAAATATGTCTGGAGCTGTGACAAACACCTTTGTGCACAGCTATGAAATATAATACAGCGGTGCCCACATGACTATTGCACCTATAACAGCTTATTTTTATCAGTTCTTTAATCTTAGCGTCGTTATATTTCTCACAGATTCCTACTCGTTCTAAATCAGCAGTACAGTAAAGATTACATTCATATGAATTAATGCATTAGTGAGAGCAATTGTGTGTGTGAATTAATTCTACCTGGCAGTGTCTCTCTACTAGTAGTGAAGCTGTGGGATTTAGTTATTAAGAAATATATGCTTGAACTTTTCCGTTTCTAAGCTATTTTACCGAGAAATCACAGAACAGTGTTTTTTTCAGTGACAATACATTTTTGCACTGAATTATTCTGTGCGCACGATCTGCGTGTGATGTATTGTACGTGCTACTGTCTGTAGCCTATGTGTGTGCGTTACAGTGCAGCAACGCATTAGATTAGAACGTGATTAACTTACCTGTACAATAAGCTGTTTAAAACGTGTATTCTGCTGTTCAATTTCCAGCATCCAGTAATATAATCACATGTCTTGTGGAACGCATTCAGAGTATGAATTCGTTTGAAATTTTAACTGTTTGGAAACGGAGCGTAAATGTGGATTTATTATCCTATTGCGCCCTCTATAGGACCAGCGACTAGTCGACTTCAAGCTTAAAGCGCAATGGCAGAGCACTGAAGTCGATTAGTTGATTAGTCTGTGCAACCCCTAGTGTGTACAGGAAGTACAGGAGTGGGCTAAGAACGCAGCCCTGGGGAGCACCAGTGTTGAGGATCAGGGGAGATGAGGTATTGTTGCCCATTCTGACCACCTGACTTCTGCCTGTTAGGAAGTCCAGGATCCAGCTGCACAGAAATCTGTTTAGTCCCAGAGTCTGGAGCTTCGCAACCAGTGTGGCAGTTAAATGCATGGTGTTAAATGCTGAACTATAGTCCACGAACAGCATTCTCACATAGGTGTTCTTATTTTCCAGGTGGGAGAGAGCAATGTGCAGGGTGAAGGCAATGGCATCATCTGTGGATTGGTTGCTGCAATATGCAAACTGTAGCAGATCCAGTGAGGCAGGCAGCACAGAGCAGATGTAGTCTCTGATGAGTTTCTCAAAACATTTACTAAATATGGGTGTCAGAGCAACGGGCCTCCAGTCATTCAAGCATGTGATTTTATTTTTCTTTGGTATGGGCACAATGGTGGATTTTTTGAAGCATAAGGGGACCACGGACAGAGTGGTTGAAAATGTCTGTAAAAACCCCTGGCTAGTTGGATGCGCAAGCTCTGAGCACACGGCCTGGGATGTCATTCGGACTCACAGCTTTGCGGATGTTCACCCATTTGAAGGATCGGGTTACATCTGCGACAGAAATGGAGAGTGGACTGACCTCTTCTGCAGCAGCCGTGGGAGCGCTCTCTGTGTGGGCGGTGTTGTGAGCCTCAAAACTAGCATAAAAATGATTAAGCTCGTCCGAGAGAGAGGCGGCAATGTTCACATTAGCTGGTTTGTTTCCTTTAAAACCTGTGATTTTGTTGATGTCTTTGATGGATTTTCTTAGATCGTAACTGTCTTGTTTTCGATCGTCAGTGTTTCCGGATTTAAAGGCAGATGTCCGTGCTGACAAGGCTGCTCGAACATCGCTGTTAATCCACGGTTTTTGGTTGGGGTAGAAGCAGATTGCTTTTGTCGGTACTACATCCTCTATACACTTCCTGATGAAACACGTTACAGAATCTGAATACGCCTCTATGTCGTCATCAGACGCTGCCCGGTACATGTCCCAGCCCACGTGATCAAAACAGTCCTGTAGTATAGTGTCTGAATGGTCCGACCAGCATTTAATTGTCCTGAGGGCAATTTATTTGAGGGGAATGTAAACAGCTGTGATTATGATCGCTGTAAATTCCCTCGGTAGCCCGAATAGTCAACACAGAAGCATATTTATTCATTCAAGATTATTTGTATAGCGCTTTTTACGATACAATCGTTGCAAAGCAACTTCATAGGAAATTAAGTTTCTAAAATAGATTTATATTGTAGAAACTCAATATAATTAACCTATAGAAAATTTTGGTTAATTCAGTATAATCGCTGATGGTTGGCTTCCTCTGAGGTCCTCATCATCTCTTCACATGGGTTTGGTCATCTCAGATCATTTAAGGGTTGGATCCAGACTGAAGCTTGTGTAAATCCTAGTTACCACGGGATGTTAATCCTGTGGCAGAAACAGAGAAACAAATAAAAACAATTAGCGTAACTGTTGTTCCATCCAGGCAAAATGGATCTGTTCAACCCAAGCTAAAACATAATAATGCACGTTTGATCAGATATACCTGCAGTACAAAATTGTGAGATGCATTATATGAATGCTTGGCTAAAGAGATGTGTCTTTAATCTAGATTTAAATTGAGAGAGTGTGTCTGAACCCCGAACGTTATCAGGAAGGCTATTCCAGAATTTGGGAGCCAAATATGAAAAAGTTCTACCTCCTTTAGTGGACTTTGCTATCCTAGGTACTACCAAGAGTCCAGAGATTTGCGACCTTAGATTTGGTTGGATTGTAGCATGATAGAAGATTAGTTAGGTACGCAGGAGCTAAATCATTTAGGGCCTTATAGGCAAGTAATAATATTTTGTAACTGATACGGAACTTAATAGGTAGCCAGTGCAGAGACTATAAAATTGGAGTAAAATTCTCATATTTTGTTGACCGGGTAAGGACTCTAGCCGCAGCATTTTGTAATATCTGTAGCTTGTTTATTGAAGATGCAGGACAACCCCCTACCAGTGCATTACAATAGTCCAGTCTAGAGGTCATAAATGCATGAACTAACTTTTCTGCATCGGAAACACTTAACATGTTCCGTAGCTTGGCAATGTTTCTAAGATGAAAGAATGCTGTTTTTGTAACATGGGAAATATGATTTTCAAAAGATAGATTGCTGTCTAATATAACACCCAGATTTTTGACTGTAGAGGAAGTAACAGTACATTCGTCTAGTTGCAAATTGTAATCTAAGATATTCTGTGAACTGTTTTTAGGTCCAATAAGTAATATCTCTGTCTTATCTGAATTTAATAGGAGAAAATTATTGGTCATCCAATCTTTTACATTTTTAACACACTCCGTCAGCTTAGATAGCTTAGAAGTTTCATCTGGTCTTGTTGAGATATGTGAGATTACAAATTGTATTTAAATGTTTAATTTAGATTAACTTCCTGACTAAGAAATTGTCAGGCAATTCAGATGCTTGAGATCGCTTCCTGACCATTGAGCTTGAGAGACAGCTGTGCCTTTGTCTCTATGATAATGGTAAGTTCAATGAGTCAGACTACTGAGACTTTCAAGCTTTGTTCTGCAAATGACTTTCTAGCCCAGACGTGGATTCGTTTAGGTTGATTGGATTAGTGTCTATGCATTTGATTATGTTGGTGAGATTAGAACCACGGGAAGTTCCCGTAACAAACTAACCCTCCCTCAGGTGCTTGCTTTGTTTGAATTTGTCTCCACCTCCGAGAAGTCCCTCCTCCAAAAATGCCTATAAAATAACCTTGTAAATTTACTCAAGATTGAGATTTCGATGACTACAGATACCAATGACATGTCATAGAATAAAGAATTCTGCTGACGATCCAATCCGAAGTCTCCTGGTCTTCTCTTCTGAGTTTTCTACACTTTAGAAGAACAGAGTTATCAACAGATGGTGCCGTGGACCCGGATAGAGTTCCAGCTTCCTCACCTGAAAAAAAACTTCAAGCTCAAACAAAGATCTGCATCTTTTGGAATCCAGCAAAACTTCCAGCTGAACTAAGATTCCCAGACTGAATTTTTCTCTCAACCAAGGGTGGTGGTGAGTGCTGTCTCTAATCCAAAAGAACCTAAGACCAGTACAAATATTGTATCCTCTGTGCCGTCAGAGAAGAGTTAACATACATCTGTAGGGTTTGTTTAACTAAGTTATCCTCTAAAGTTTTTCTTTTAGAGATGAAAGTTATCCTCTGTTTCAGGCAGGGAAGATTTTGGCATTACGTGCTAAAAAGTAGTTATCCTCTGTTTCAGGCAGGGAAGATTTTGGCATTACGTGCTAAAAAGTAATTATCCTCTGTTTCAGGCAGGGAAGATTTTGGCATTACGTGCTAAAAAGTAGTTATCCTCTGTTTCAGGCTGGGAAGATTTTGGCATTACGTGCTAAAAAGTGGTTATCCTCTGTTTCAGGCAGGGAAAATTTTGGCATTACGTGCTTAAAAGCGGTTATCCTCTGTTTCAGGCAGGGAAGGTTAGCATTTCGTGCTAATAATTTTGGTTTATCCTCTGTTCTTGTAGGCAGGGAAGTTATCCTCTGTTTCAGGCAGGGAAGGTTAGCATTTCGTGCTAATAATTTTGGTTTATCCTCTGTTCCTGTAGGCAGGGAAGTTAAGTGTGAAGTATTGGTAATTTGGAAAGTTAACAATAGTTAAGTTTTTTTTAACAAGTGTACCCTCTGTTGATCAGAGAAGTTTTTTTTGTTTTTTTTTTGTTTAGTGTTTTGTTTGTGTGGTACAGAAGAAACTTACAAAATGGTTAGAAGGAATGCTAGGCTGATTCCAACCACAGAAAAGAGTGGTCTTGCGACTCCTCTGTGGTCAGATAGTGAATTCAAAACACTGTTAGGGGAACAAATGGACCTAATAGTCACTGAAAAAGTTAGACAAGAACTAACGCAGAAATATGAGATTCATCCAGACAAGACTTGGTCGGTAGATGAGTGTAAAAAGGTACTAGGAGCAAGTATTCGTAAGAAAAATGTGAAAGGCATTATCTTTTGTCACAGAGAATTCAGTGTAACGCTAGCGACACAACAGTCTCAGCGTAACTCAGAGCTAGAGAAACAGAACAATGAACTCCGTGCTAGAGTATCCACTTTGACTAAGAAATTGAACCTCAAGAAAGCTGCGGCAAAAACTGATGTGGAAGTTAGTCAGCCTGATAACTTTTACCCTGAGTTACAAGCGTTCTTTGAAACAGATGTAGCTCTCCAATCAGTAACTGATGTGCCTGTAAATTCGGTCAATGTGTGTGGTGCAAGGAGAAAATCTCAGGGAATTGAGGAAACTAATAGTGTTCCTCTCAATTCTTCTGTTGTGCAAATACAAACTGTTGCCAAAGCTTTATGTCCTAAAGATATAGAGAGACTATCTCAGAGTTTACCGTCAGCACGCACACATTTTTCTGAATTTAGAAGAACATTGATCAGTAAAATGCGTCTTTATGACATGTCGTTGGCAGAAGTCACGCAGTTGATGTCACAAATTCTAACTGAATCTGAATTCAACAGTTTTGAATCTGCTGTTACTTCTGAACTGCGAAATGCCAGTAAGGGTGATTTAAGAGAAGGTATTTTGAAAATCCTAAAGAATATCTTAGGGCCCAAAATAGATTGGTCTAGAATTACTACCTGTGTGCAAAGGGAAGAAGAAACTGTGAGTGAATATACTGAGAGATTTTGTCAGTCAGCTGTAATTTACAGTGGAATTGTTGATGACCCTGAAAGTGTGCTTGATGACAAGGGACCCCTGGTTCGTATCTGGTCAGATGGCCTTGTAGCCGAATACAGAAAAGCTTTACCATTCTTAGATCTAACTTGGTCTAACAGAACTCTCAGAAGTAACCTAGACAAGTTAGCTACATGGGAAAGAGATGCTGATGTCAAGGCAAAAGTAAGAGTAGCAGCAGCTACGTTTAACACAACGAAACAAGACAATAGATGGTCTAAAAGAGAAAGCAAATGCAAATTTTTGTGAAAGGTAGCATAAAAGAGAAAGAGATTGATTTTTTGCTTGATACAGGTGCAGAAATTACAGTAATTCCTACAAAATTGGCACAAGGTTTAAACATCCCATACAAGAAAACCAAACTTTGTTTAACTGGTGTAATAGGTGAAGATTCTGTTTTGTATGAAACTCCGCCCATAGAGGTACAATTTGGCCCAAAAAACTCTGACTACAAAATTGCTATGCGCTCCATTAAATACAGGTGCAATTTTAGGCATGGATCTTCTGAGACAAATAAATCTAATTTTAGACATGTCCTCAGAATCTACTAGCATAAAAATTTCCTCAGCACAGATTTCTACCAATAATGCAACCCCTCCCGAGTATGCTTTCTTACAGAATCATCCAATTTGGGCTAAAGACAAGGATGATTGTGGGTTTTTGACAGGTGTAGAACCAGTTAAATTGACAGGAACTCCACCTCCGGTCACCAAACAATATCCGATTAATAAGGAAGCTATACAGGGAATCAAACTTATTGTAGAAAATTTGCTGACGCAAGGAGTGCTAGTTAAAACCAACAGTCCATGTAATTCACCCATATGGCCCATCAAGAAATCTAATGGGACATGGAGACTTACAATAGACTGCAGAGTAGCCAATAAACATATTGATAAAATCACCCCCCTAGTGGCAGATCCATCTACAATTTGTAATGGCTTACCATTAGATTGTAAGGTTTTTTCAGTAATTGATATGTCTAATGGATTCTTTTCTGTACCGTTGCACTCTGACAGCCAGCCATGGTTAGCTTTCACAGTTGACTATGAACAATACCAGTGGACACGATTGCCACAGGGATTTCAAAACTCCCCAACCATATATCATCAGGCTGTCAGACGTGATTTGTGTGACCCAGCATGTCCGGTAAAACAGTCCACTATGATCCAATATGTCGATGATATTTTGATTGCCTCAACAGATCATGAGGTACATCAAACTGAATTGGCATCATTGTTGGACTATTTGCATAAAAAAGGACACAAATGCAGCTTTCACAAAGCTCAAGTCGCTAAAAAGCAAGTCACATTTCTGGGTCAAACAATTGGTGCAGGAAATAGATCCATTACACAGGATCGAGCGGCTTCAGTCAAAGCCATACCTCCGCCTAATACCATTAAAACACTCCGCTCATTTTTAGGAACAACAGGTTATTGTAGACCTTGGATTGAAGACTATGCCTCGATTGCTCAGCCTCTCTATGATTTGTTGAAAGGCCATGGTAAAGATTCAGATACTGTTTGTATGGAAGAACTTCATCTCAAAGCTTTTAATGATTTGAAGAGAGCACTAGGTCAAGCACCAGCATTAGGAATTGCCCAATCTGATAGACCCTTTGTGCTTTATGTCCATGAACACTTAGGCTTTATGACTGCATGTCTAATGCAAGATCATGGGGGCAGCTTACGCCCAATTCATTACTATTCCGGTAAACTTGACATAGTCGCTCAAGGTATGGGCCCATGCCTCAGAGCAGTACAGGCAGTTCATCTAGCGCTTCAGACTTCATCAGGAATGGTGTTAGGTCAGACTGTAAATGTAAAATGCCCTCACGCAGTGTCCGTACTAATGAATCAAGCAAAAGTCACTTCTGTCACCTCCTCCCATTGGGGAAATTGGTTAGCAACTCTCACAGCCCCGAATATTGTTATACAGCGTGCACCAGTCACGAACCCATCCTCATGTATGAGGTCTGCAATGACTGAAGTTGTGTTAGAGGGTGAAGGCGAAATGACTCATGATTGTGTTACGCTTACATATGCAGCGACAAGTGAAATAGCAGAAACTCCCATAGAGAATGCAGAATTGGAGTTGTTTGTTGATGGTTCAGCTACTCATGTGTCACACTTTAAAGTTGTTCCTCCCCCTGCAGGGATAGGATAGGACAGACACAAGAACCAGTGAGGAGCCCAGGGAAGAACCGAAAGCAACAGGCTTCGGGTGCCAACCCTGCGGTGAAGATTTCCTCATAGGCCTTTCCCCATCTAATAGTCCATCCTTTCCTCACTGTTCTTTAGGTGTCGCAGGAATTGAGAAATAGGGAAAGAAGGAACAACAATAGCAGACTATATTTGAACAGAGGATACAACACTAATGTTTGCAGACTCTAGAACAAATACTGCTCTGTGCCGTTGGTCTCTCTTGTTTTTGTTTCTTTCTTCCTCTGTGCAGATACCAGTTGATGGCTGTCCTGAGATCCATATGCACCGCCCTTCTCACCTGCGGATGAAGCCACAACCTCTAGAAAACAACTAGACCCATTGCCGAGCCAACTATCACACAAGAAAGAGAAAAGAAAGAAAAAAAAAAAAAAAAAAAAAAAAATACACAACGCAGAGACTCACATACGGGAACTTCAGTCATCCATCAACATGATCAAGATTTTCGTACTATTAACCATCATGGACATCACGCTAAGTGTAGACCCCAGAAACAACATATTCTTAGAGCTGATGAATATGTCAAGAAATGCCTTGTTTGCTGGAAAGAACGTTTGCATGCCGCACGCACCTTCAGTAGGAGCAGGAATCCCATGGGTGACACACCCTATCTCCAAATGTGATACGTGTACCTTATTCGATCATCATACCAGTGGATTATACAACAAGGATACATGTCACAACGTAACAATTCCTCCAGCTTCTTCGTGTTGCATTCCGGGACTACCATCCTGCAACCTAACTTCAGCTACTCCCATCATGACAGATCTACTCATGCCAAGGATGTTCTATTGGTGCATGGAAAATTATGCTCCAGCATCGACTACAGTGGGTGAAATTCCTCGTGAACGTTGCAGCTTTGTGATTGAAGGAAGAACCGAATTCAATGTGTACGTTACTACATCAGATAAGAAAGAGGAGAATGAATTAAAAGAGTGTCTCTACGGGAACCCATCCCTACCGAAACTTTTTGCCATAAATCAGTGGTGTATGATTCCTCCACCGACTGGCACTTTGTGGTTATGTGGGACTTCTGTCTACAGCATCCTACCCAGCCAATTCAATGGCAGGTGCACCCTGGTTTATGTCCTACCAGCCATCAGAGAAAATACACACTCCACCTCAAGTTCTCCACATCTACAAAATTCAGCTTCTACCAACAAAGATGGCTGCATTCCAGGACTCACTTGTGTACAAACGTGGTGGTCAAGAACTCTTGGAGCATTAATCCCATCGTATGGTGTCATGCAGGCTCTCGATCAAGTCAGAAGCCTGTCGGATTCTGTACAGAAATTGGCCAATGATACGGTTTTGGCCCTGGGCAACATCAAGGACACTCTTGCCTCGCACAAGATGATGATCTTACAGAACAGAGTGGCCTTGGATTACATTCTTGCAACACAAGGGGGAGCCTGTACCATTATGGATCCTGAATGCTGCACCGGGTTAATGGATCCAACAGAGAACTTGAACAAAATCCAACAAGACATTCTTGGTCTTTCAGCAAAATTACACCAGATGACTGAAGATAATTCTTCATGGTTCGGAAACTTGTTAGGTAAACCCTGGCTGTGGATCAAGGAAATAGCAATTCTGCTGTTGTTTCTCCTACTTGCGTACTATCTATGCATCCACAGTATCAAGTGTTTCTTTCAGCAAATGACTCCCGCCTCTCACGAGGAAATGACAGTTCCAACCAGAAAAGATTATTACCCGTAAGAACTTCACAGACCCTAATTGCATGTTTTGTTTCTGTGTCAGCATGCAATTACATATAAGCAACACAGAACATGTACTATGTGCCTGTAACGATTACAAGTTACAAGAATTAACTTTTAAGTGTCTAAATTTGTATTTTGTGAGAGTTATTAGAACTCTCAAAGGGGGAATTGTGAGATTACAAATTGTATTTAAATGTTTAATTTAGATTCACTTCCTGACTAAGAAATTGTCAGGCAATTCAGATGCTTGAGATCGCTTCCTGACCATTGAGCTTGAGAGACAGCTGTGCCTTTGTCTCTATGATAATGGTAAGTTCAATGAGTCAGACTACTGAGACTTTCAAGCTTTGTTCTGCAAATGACTTTCTAGCCCAGACGTGGATTTGTTTAGGTTGATTGGATTAGTGTCTATGCATTTGATTATGTTGGTGAGATTAGAACCACGGGAAGTTCCCGTAACAAACTAACGCCTCCCTCAGGTGCTTGCTTTGTTTGAATTTGTCTCCACCTCCGAGAAGTCCCTCCTCCAAAAATGCCTATAAAATAACCTTGTAAAGTTACTCAAGATTGAGATTTCGATGACTACAGATACCAATGACATGTCATAGAATAAAGAATTCTGCTGATGATCCAATCCGAAGTCTCCTGGTCTTCTCTTCTGAGTTTTCTACACTTTAGAAGAACAGAGTTTTCAACAGATATATAGTTGAGTGTCATCAGCATAACAATGGAAACTAATCCCGTATTTTCTAATAATATTACCAAGGGGCAACCTTTATATTGAAAACAGCAGAGGACCTAGGACAGATCCTTGTGGTACTCCATACTTTACGGTTGATAATTGAGATGCCTCCCCATTTAAATTAACAAAGTGGTAGCGATTGGACAGGTAGGATCTAAACCATCGTGCACTCCCGTGCACATCTATCTGCTGCTCAACCAATCTGCTGTTAATTTATAATCTGTTGCACCTCACATTATTACTATGTATAGACTACATTATGTATAGATAGTGTACATAATGTAGATGTGCCCATACGGTGTATAATGTGTCGCTGATAATTGAGTGTGTCTTTATAGTACACTATGTGTACTGAGTATATGTATGTGTATTTTGCACATTGTCTTCTGTACAGTCTGTAAATATGTACTGTCCATATGTAAATTGTTGTTGTTTTATTGCACTGTCTGGAGCACTGTAAATGCTCCAGTGCAGTTTTTTTGCACTGTCTGTCCATATGTAAATTGTTTGTTGTTTTTTTGCACTGTCTGTCCATATGTAAATTGTTTGTTGTTTTTTTGCACTGTCTGTCCATATGTAAATTGTTTGTTGTTTTTTTGCACTGTCTGTCCATATGTAAATTGTTGTTGTTGTTTTTTTGCACTGTCTGGAGCACTGTAAATGCTCCAGTGCAGTTTTTTTTTTGCACTGCCTGTCCATATGTAAATTGTTTGTTGTTTTTTTTGCACTGTCTGGAGCACGCTCATAAGAATTTCACTCACCAAGGCACTTGTGCTGTGGTGATGTGACAATAAAAGTGACTTGATTTGATTTGATTTGATTTGATCGTAAAGTCTGCCCTTGAATACCTGTATAGTTTTGTAATCGATGTATGAGTATGTCATACAGCACTAAGATCAAGTAAGACTAGCAATGAGATGCAGCCTTGGTCTGACTCAAGAAGCAAGTCATTTTGTAATTTTAACAAGTGCAGTTTCTGTGCTATGGCTGGGCCTAAAACCTGACTGAAATCCTTTATAGATATAATTTTTTTTTGCAAGGAGCACAACTGAGCAGACACAACTTTTGCTAAAATTTTTGACATAAACTGAAGATTTGAAATGGGCCTGTAATTTGCCAGCTCGCGAGGATCTAGTTTTGGTTTCTTAATAAGAGGCTTAATAACTGCCAGCTTGAATGGTTTTTGGATGTGACCTAAAGATAACGAGGAGTTAATAATATTGAGAAGTGTTCTTCTGCTACAGGTAACAACTCTTTCAATAATAATCAAGGATCTAATAAACATGTTGTAGATGCAGTGATGTGTTTTTTTTTAGCTCATTCTGTCCTATAGTTGTAAAGCAATGCAGTTTTTCTTTGGGTGCGATGAATGAAGCCGAAGTACTACATGGTGTAGAATCTACATTTGTTATTGTATTTCTGATGTTATCTGTTTTTTTCAGTAAAGAAATGCATAAAGTCATTACTGTTAAACTGTGATGGAATATTTAGATCGGGTGACATCTGTTTATGTGTCAATCTAGCAACTGTGCTAAATAAAAACCTTGGATTGTTTTGGTTATTATCTATGAGTTTGCGGATACAGGAGTCCACAGGAGTCCACGCAGTCCAAGTGACTTTTTTAAGTTCAGCCAAATCTTCAGCGGGCACATGTATATTAAACTGCCCGGTCTGAAATGGAGCATTGAAGACAAATTGGCGGCCGAGCGCTCGCGAGAGAGGTGAGCGCGCATCTCCACTGCTTTTAGTCAAAGCACACTCCCAAAAATGTTATAGACTGACTCGGGGCAAGAATACTCTTACGCATATTCAACATAGCCTCAAGAACTCTATTAGTGACAGAGCAGTTTGTCTATATGGTTGGCTGGCGTGTCACATGACTGAGCTAAGATCCGCCATTCATCCAAATAATGAGAACGCGCATCCCACTTGCTCTGAGGGGGGGGGAGAGCCGCGTCCATGCACTTCAAAAAAGTGCGCGGGGCCAAAGCTAGCTCCAACAGGAGAACAGGGTACTGGTACGCTGTGCCCTCGAGAGCAAACCTCAGAAAACGCATGTGATGCGGTGCTATCTGAATGTGTACGTATGCGTCCTTAAGTCCACGGACGCAACCAGTCCACCGGGTGAATCTGTGCCAGGATCTGTTCCAGCAAAATCATCCCGAACGGATGCTTGCAGAGCGCTCTGCTGATGGGCTTGAGATGTAGTATCGGGCAGAGTCCTCCATCTCTCTTGGGCACCACAAAATAGCGGCTGGAAAAGCTGCACTCCAGCTTGCTTGCTGGGACTCGTTCTATTGCTCCTTTTACGAGCAATTCGCATAGCTCTTGTCTTAGGATCAGTGCATTTCGAGGCAATGTTAGAGACTGCACCACACCATTGAAACAGGGTGGTTGAAGGGCGTACCCCCGCTCTTATGCAGAGTAACCAATGTGAGATTCTTGGAATAGTTTTCCACACGCTCAGTAACTAACATAGCAGCTTTTGCGGCTTGGCCGTTGGAATCGCCGGGCAAGTGCTGCTCGGCTATAACCAATGTGGTCAGTGGCTCCGTACCGCTCGAAATACTATTACATTACACACAACTTGTCAGTTTATACATTACTGTGGGTTTTATTTTTTCAGACTGTAAAAGCAGCCTCTGTAAAGATATTGCATAAATAAATGTTGCATGCATTCATGTAATAAGTATTAAAAATAGGTAATTCATAGAAAACTATATTCATATTAATTATTTTAAACATGATTACATGCTAACAGGGTTGTTATCAGTAGTGTAATTGATCTGGTTATGACAAATTAATCAAAGATTTGATAAATCACGTGACACATCAAACTAGCATTTCCACTCATGGAAACAGATAAATGATGTGGGGCAGAGAAACAGAGTATGTATAGTTGGAACATGAACTGATGGGGCCCATTTGAAACTATTTATTAAGAAGCCAATAGACAATACATTTTCTGACTGTGTGGGACATCCGACTACTTTCCAAAAAGGGGTGAAACTGATTTAAAAATTGCGATAGTGTCAAATTAGACTGTACAGGGGCTGAGGCAGTAGAGTAAACGTCACAGGATTGTCTACAAGCACACAATATCATACAAGTGTTAAATTGAAAAACTGAATTATTAATAGCCAAGTCAAGTCACCGTTATTTGTATAGCGCTTTTAACAATGGAAATTGTGTCAAAGCAGCTTTACATCAGCTTGATATAAAGCTGGGTGGCTTTACATCAGCTTTACAGTATTTAGGAAATAGTGTGTCGAAATAGTGTCATTCTCCTCTGGCCAGACAAAATCAGCAGTTTAAATCTAGGCTAAAGCAGAGTCAGATTGTGCAAAGGACTCATCTGGTTCATCCTGTGGTCTTGTCCCGATGGCCGTCTAGGAGACTGCGGATCTGTCTCTGGAGCTCATCTAGTTGTCCTGGTCTCTGCTGACATTCAGGGCTGTAGAGGTCATCTCTCGGTGCTGATCCACCATCTGATCTGGATATAGTCTGGATCCGGGTGACTGCAGTGACCTCGGAATAAGAAAGTAACAGACTAATATTAGCATAGATGCCATTCTTCTAATGATGTAACAAGTACATTGGGTGTTTGGGGAAGTATTCCAGTTCTGGTTGACCTAATTAATGCAGCATAACAATCCTTTAATGTATTTGAATTATAGTGTTAGGTAGATTGTTCCAGAGTTTGGGCGCTAAATAGGAAAAGGTTCTGCCGCCCGCAGTTGATTTTGATATTCTAGGTATTATCAAATGGCCATAGTTTTGAGATTAATACTATGATGCGAGACTTTTTTTTACAGTTCTTCTTACTAATGTGGCCATGGGGAGATTTTAAGACAGGGTTTAAGAAACAAAAAATGCTGTGCAAATTATAAGCAGGAATGTTTGATAAAAGGGTAAATCTAACACTGACCTACCACTGCAAATGTCTTCTTTCCATCTTCTCTATTTCTGAATGAATACCTCTCCACAAACAAGAATGGGTTGACTGGGTTCTTTAGGTCTTCTCAGCTAAAACAATTTAAAAAAAATAATAATAATAAAAGAAAAGGGAGACAAAAATAAACCACTGCAAGATGGAAAATATACTGATTTAGATTATGGTTTTTAGGTTTTACATTAAAAAATGTATTAAAAGCATGGTAAGTCAAGGGTCAAGGTCAAGGTTTCTTTATTTGTCACATAATAGTTATACAGGGTATAATTAGAAGTGAAATGTAATCGAATCAGGTCCGCTCAGTGGACAGTGCAAAATAATAAGAATACAAATTATATAAAGTAACATAACTCAAGGGCATACATATGGTAAGAAAATGAGAAATAAGAGTAAAATGTGCAATGAAATAAAAAAAGTGCAAAACAATAAGATGTGCAAAAACAATAAGATGTGCAAAAGACAATAAGATGTGCAAAAAAGATGTGCAAAAAACAACAAGATGTGCAAAAAACAATAAGTTGTACAAAAAAGAAAAAAAGTGTACTGGGACTTAATAAATAGTAATGTGAATAAGAGGGATGTGCAGACGGGTTGTTCTGGGTATTGTACATAGAGCAGCAATGATGAGAGTGAGAATATTTACAGTTAACAACGGGTCTTGTAAGTGTTTATGAGACTGAGTTTGAGTTTAGGAGCCTGATGGCCTGAGGGAAGAAGCTCTTCCTCAGTCTTTCAGTCTTTGCCATCATGCTCCTGAAGCGCCTGCCCGATGGCAGTAAACAGAAAAGATGGTTACCGGGGTGAGTTGAATCTTTGAGGATTTTAGCAGCTCTGCTTTTACAGCGTTTGATGTAGATGGCCTGCAGAGAGGGGAGAGCAGACCCTGAGATGCGCTCAGCTAAGCGCACGACTCTCTGTAGAGCTTTGCAGTCCTGGTTTGTGGCATTATTATACCACACTGAGATGCACTGAGTCAGAACACTTTCTATGGCCCCTGAATAGAAAGTTTTCAGGATAGCTGGTGAGACCCTGAATTTCCTCAGCTGTCGCAGATGGTACAGTCTTTGCCTGGCTTTCTTAACCTGTGTTTGAATGTGTGTAGTCCAAGTCAGGTCCTCGGAGATGTTTACACCGAGGTACTTGAAGCTACTCACCCTCTCCACAGGGGTCCCACTGATCATAAGAGGAGTGTAGGGCTGCTGCTGTCTCTTCCTGAAGTCCACGATCAGCTCCTTAGTTTTGCTCACGTTGAGAGAGAGACAGTTGTCCTGGCACCATGATGTAAGTCTCTCCACCTCATCCAAGTATGCGGCCTCGCATACTTGGTTGTGATTACGCATAAGTGTTGTGATTACTGTGACATTTGTTGTAAAAGTACCTCAAAACTACTATTATAGTGTTAAAACATAGTAAGTTTGGTGGTTATTGAGCTACTACTATACGTATCACAGTAAAACTAAAGTTATGGCAGTAAAAACATGATAAGTATTGTAATAATTGTGCTTTTTACCAAAACTACATTACTTTACTTTTTACATTTTAGTAATTTAGCAGACGCTTTTATACAAAGCGACTTACAAATAAGAAAAAGTAACTAAAACTACAAGTTAAAACTCTATAAATACTATATATACACATTTAAGAAAATTGAGAAATTAAATAAAATGACAAATGCATACAACAACATTTCAAAACTAAACATTCAAATGAAAACAAAAAAATAAAGCTAACTTTTTCAAACAATTCAAAATATTAAAACAGCAAAAGATATGAGTATAAAAATGTTTCTAACATGACACTATAAGCCAAACACCCATATATATATATATATATATGTTATTTCATTTCCATGTAGTATGTTGAATTAAACAAACAACAACTTACACATAGTAAGAATTGGTTAAAAAAAACTAAAACAGAAGTGAAACAAGCAGTAAGAAAGAAGATAAATAAAAACGATACTTATATCCTTTGGCAGTGTCCCTGTCCGGTGGAGTCGCACGGTAGAGTCATTGGTCTTTACACTCTTCGGTCTTCACACGAAGGCTGCCGCGGTAAACTATACGCTTTTTATACCCATGGTAAAGTTTTGTGTTTTAACTTCAAATATCACAGTAAAAACCACAGTTATTGTGGTAATAGCATGGTAAATTGTTGTGTTTGGGTTTTAACTTCAAATAACACAGTAAAGTCACTGTTACTGTGGTAAAGAGCCTTAAGGGGGTCGCACACCGAGCGAGAAGCGCAGCGCCGCATCGCATCGCGCCGTGTCTTTAAAATTCTAACACATTGTTTTCTATGGGCACATCGGCGGCGTCATTCGGCGTCTGTCCGCAGTGCCCAGCAACGACTCAGGACGCTTTTCAAATTCCTGCCGCGCCACAGATCGCCATCTGCATTATTTTATATTAAATAACATCATATTTGTCTAAACCGTTGTTAAGACATTATACCAAGATACCACTGCTGCAAAATACTGTACACATTAGTTTTACAGCTTGAATAAAATATAAACATATAGAATTAAATGTATAATAAATGTAATCCTTTTCATCTTTTATATTTCTCTTGAGACATTTTTACATACGCAAAATATTACAGTATAGGCCTATGTAACAATTGTCTGTCGTGATTACATTCACTGTTATCGGTTGCTACCTACTGGATATACCAGGACACAACCGTTAGAACACACTTCAGGTAATTTATTAGTATAGAATGTTCAAGGTTCAAGGTTTCTTTATTTGTCACATAATAAATTATACAGGGTATAATTAGAAGTGAAATGTAATCGAATCAGGTCCGCTCAGTGGACAGTTCAAAATAATACAAAATAAAAATTATATAAAGTAACACAACACAAGAGCATATATATGGTAAAAAAAAGAGAAATAAGAGTAAAATGTGCAATGAAATAAAAAGTGCAAAACAATAAGATGTGCAAAACAATAAGATGTGCAAAAACCAATAAGATGTGCAAAAAAAAAACAGTGTACTGGGACTTAATAAATAGTAATGTGGATAAGAGGGATGTGCAGATGGGTTGTTCAGGGTATTGTACATAAAGCAGCAATATTTGAGAATATGAGAATATTTACAGTTAACAATGAGTCTGTAAGTGTTTATGAGACTGGGTTTGTGTTTAGGAGCCTGATGGCCTGAGGGAAGAAGCTCCTCTTCAGTCTCTCGGTTTTTGCCATCATGCTCCTGAAGCGCTTGCCAGATGGCAGTAAACAGAAAAGATGGTTACCGGGGTGATATGAGTCCTTGAGGATTTTAGCAGCTCTGCTTTTACAGCGTTTGAGGTAGATGACCTGCAGAGAGGGGAGGGGAGAGCAGACCCTGAGATGCGCTCAGCTAAGCGCACGACTCTCTGCAGAGCTTTGCAGTCCTGGTTTGAGGAATTACCATACCACACTGAGATGTGCGCGTCTAGTGGGCGATTCCTCGAGTTGTCCTAGACGCGGCACTGCGCGGCGCTGCGCTTCGCATCCGGTGTGCGACCCCCTTTATAGGTGTCCTGTTTAATGTGCTTTAACTTCAAATATCACAGTAAAACCACTGTTACTGTAGTTACCATGAGACTTTGAACCTGATATGAATAATTAACTGATCAAAGATCACGTCACGTGACAGATAGTGTTTAATCACCCTAGTTAGCATGCAGGTGTTCATTTAGTTAAACCCAGTGAAACGCACAATCAGCCTCGGGTGACAGATATAATACATCGAATAATACGGCGCTAATCTGATTAATCAAAAGACAGAATAGATTTTATAACAAACATTTAGGACTACTCACCCAACGTTTTGTACATGTAAACTGATGCCAAACATCGCGATGTGTGCTGAATGAGACTTCTTGAACGTGATTTCGTAGCGATAAACATCTCATATCTTTTTTCTTTTTTTTTTCTTTTAAACATTTCATGTCCTTCGCGTCTGGTACTGACGCTAAACTTTTCCGATTAAAAGCAATGCAGGTCCGAGTTCGTTGATATAGCGATATCACTTCGTTGATATCGCTTCACAGTGATGCTAAAGCCCCTTGACCATGCTTCGGTATTTGACGCCTAGGGAGTGAGAATGGGTTGTAAATGTCTAATAGTACACTGTGTGTACTGAGTATATGTATGTGTATTTTGCACATTGTCATCTGTACAAGTCTGTAATTATGCACTGTCAATACGTTTTACCCAGCTTCAAGAACCGGCTAAAAACACATCTCTTCCATCTTTATTTGACCCTCTAACTCTAGCACTCTCTATTCTAATTTTATTTGATCTCTAATCTGTCCTCTTTTTTTAAAAAAACAGACACATTTTACCCTCTATCAATTGCATATTTATTCTCTAACTGCTAGCTTTTCTTGTAAAACTAACACTAAGATTATTTTTATATTCTATATTCTATATACTCGTTTTCTTAAAAAAAAAAAACTTCCTACATGTACTGCGTTAGGCTAACCAGGACTTGTAATAGCACTTGCATGTTGTTGCTCTTTTGTTGGTTTTGATTGCTTCTATAATGTCCTCAATTGTAAGTCGCTTTGGATTAAATTGTTTTTGCACTGTCTGAAGCACGCTCTCAAGAATTTCACTCACCAAGGCACATGTACTGTGGTGATGTGACAATACAATTGATTTGATTTGAGAAAGAAGAGGATGAGAAGGAAGAAAAAAGAAGGTGCAACATGGCAGAAGTGATTATACAAATATGTAGTAAATGCTTTGCTGAAAGATCACTAAGCCAGGGAAACCTTAGAAGCGCACAGTTGATGGCCATTGAGTCATCATTATTAAATTTGAGAAGAACTGAAGAGCTGTTATCTTCTGAAACGATGGAAGAACTTGTCAGTAGCATATCAGATCTCTGAATTTTCCTCAGACAGTCACTCAGGGAGTGCAGAGAATAAGCTTTCACAGTCCCTTGAATTCGCTCAGGCAGGCTATCAATACAGATATTATGGAATCACGGCATCTTTCAGCTACGAGTGAAACGCGAGGCGGCGGTCTAAGGTTAATAGTTCCTAATGACTAATGCTTTATTAGGTGGTTGTTCTGCATGCTTAATAAACAAACAACAGATGGTCTAAAAGGCAGCAGCTAGAGTTCTTACTAGAACTAGGAAGTATGACCACATTAGTCCGGTTCTGTCAACATTGCACTGGCTCCCTATTAAACATCGTATAGATTTTAAAATCTTGTTAATTATTTATAAAGCCCTGAATGGCTTAGCTCCTCAGTACTTGAGCGAGCACTCAGTACTTGTAACGTGTTTTATCAGGAAGTGTATAGAAAACATAGAAAACCGTGGATTAACAGCGATGTTCGATCAGCCTTGTCAGCGCGGACATCTGCCTTTAAATCCGGATACACAAAAACAAGCCAGTTACGATCTCAGGAGATCCATCAAAGCCGCCAAACAACAATACAAAAACAAAGTTGAAGAAACAATTCAACAACAACAAGGCAAGAAGCATGTGGCAGGGTATCAACAAAATCACAGGTTTTAAAGGGAACAAACCAGCTACTCTCTACCAGACATTGCCACCTCTCTACCAGACAAGCTCAATACTTTTTATGCTCGTTTCGAGGCTGACAACACCGCCCACACAGAGAGCGCGGCTGCTGCAGAAGAGGTCAGTCCACTCTCCCTTTCTGTCGCTGATGTAACCCAATCCTTTAAACGGGTGAACATCCGAAAAGCCATGGGTCCGGATGGCATTCCAGGTTGTGTGCTCCGAGCATGCGCATTCCAACTAGCTGGGGTTTTTACAGACATTTTCAATCTGTCCCTCTCTCTGTCTGTGGTTCCCTCATGCTTCAAAAAATCCACCATTGTGCCCATACTGAAGAAAAATAAAATCACATGCTTGAATGACTGGAGGCCCTTTGCTCTGACACCCATCTTCAGCAAGTGTTTTGAGAGACTCATCAGAGACCACATCTGCTCTGTGCTGCCTGCTTCACTGGACCCACTACAATTTGCATACCGCAGTAACGTTCCACAGACAATGCTCTCTCTCCCACCTGGAAAATAAGAACACCTATGTGAGGATGCTGTTCGTGGATTATAGTTCAGCATTTAACACCATAGTGCCTGCCACACTGGTTGCGAAACTCCAGAGTCTGGGACTGAACTTATTGGAGCTCTTATTGGAAATGCTGACGTTCGACCCATTGAAACGAATCTCTGCGCTAAATGCTTTGGAGCATCCATTCTTTACCGAATGAGCGCTTTATTCCCATTATTCACTGCAGCTTGAGGTCACAAATGCAGCCTGGACCACAAAGAGCTTTTTTCCATCACATACTTAAGGACTGAAAATTCAAACGTTCCTGTCTGTCTTTTTAAACGTGTGCATCTGTGAGTGTTTTCAGTGTTGTACAGGATGAGCAGGCGTGATGATAGACTTGAACTATTAAGTGTCATATTTCTCTGCCTTTAACAGTGTATTGTGGGTCATTGTAACATTATCATTTGCAGGTGCTATGACGCTTCATTTCATTTCTGATGGGAGAGCTCTCTCTGTCTGTGTGTTTGTGTGAGAGTGTGTAAGTCTGTTATCCCGTGTCCAGCTTAAACATTTACACTCTGTGCAGCTGGATCCTGGACTTCCTGACAGGCAGAAGTCAGGTGGTCAGAATGGGCAACAATACCTCATCTCCTCTGATCCTAAACACTGGTGCTCCGCAGGGCTGCGTCCTCAGCCCACTCCTGTACTCCCTGTACACACACGACTGTACAGCCACACACAGCTCTAACGTCATCGTAAAATTTGCCGATGACACAACGGTGATAGGCCTGATCACCGAGAACGATGAGATGGCCTACAGAGAGGAGGTGAGTGCCCTGACTAAATGGTGTCAGGAGAACCACCTCTCACTCAACATCGACTAGACCAAGGAGCTGGTGGTGGATTTCAGGAGACAGAGCAGAGAACACACACCCATCACCATCGACAAGACACCTGTGGAGTGGGTAAACCGCTTTAAGTTCCTCGGCGTTCACATCACCGACGATCTCGCATGGTCTGCTCATGCAGATGCAGTGCTGAAGAAGGCACATCAGCGCCTCTTCTTCCTGAGATGGCTAAGGAAGTTTGAAATGAGCCCCAGCATCCTCAGATCCTTCTACACCTGCACTGTGGAGAGCATCCTGACCGGCTGCATCACCACCTGGTTTGGAAACAGCACCGCTGGCAAACGCAAAGCTCTGCAAAGGGTCGTGCGAACTGCCCACCACATTGTTGGAGGTGAGCTTCCCTCCCTCCAGGACATCTACACCAGGCGGTGTATAAGGAAAGCCAGGAGGATCACCAAGGACTCCAGCCACCCCTCCCACAGTCTGCTCTCTCTGCTGCCCTCAGGAAGACGTCTCCACAGCATCTGATCCCGCATTAGCCGAATTAGGGATAGCTTTTTCCCTCAGGCTATCAGGCTAATGACAGTAAAAATTAATACACCCCACAGCACACTCCCACTCTACAATATGCCATGCACTGCACTTTAACACAGTTCACTGGACTACACGCACACACTACACAAACACAACAATCTATCTGCTACCACTGGATACCATGCAACGCAATCATGACATTGTGTATTTTTTTTTGCATACTATTGTGTGTATATGTGTACATAATGTAAAATGTGTACATACGGTGCATAACGTGTATTGATAATTGTAAGTATGTCTTAAATAGTACACTGTGTGTACTGAGTATATGTATGTGTATTCTGCACATTGTCTTCTCGATAAGTCTGTAAGTATGTACTGTCTATATGTAAATTGTTTCTGCACTGTCTGGAGCATGCTCTCAAGAATTTCACTCACCAAAGCACACGTGCTGTGGTGATGTGATAATAAAAGTGATTTGATTTTGATTTGATTTGATCTTATCGCATTATAGTCCTACACGTCCGCTACGATCTCAAAATCAACTGCCAGCGGCAGATCCTTTTTCTATATAGCGCCCAAACCCTGGAACAATCTACCTAACACTGTTCAGGAGGCAGACACACTCTGTCAGTTTAAATCTAGGTTAAAGACCCATCTCTTTAACCTGGCATACACTTAACACACTAATACACTTCTAATATTCAAATCTTTTTTATTTGGAATTTATGGGAACACTTCCCATAAAACACGATGTACTTGTTGCATCGTAAGAAGATTGACATCTACGCTAATATTAGTCTTTTTCTTTCTTATTCCGAGGTCATTGTAGCCACCCGATCCAGTCCTTATACAGCCCAGATAATCACTGCAGTCAACAGATCCAGTCCGTATTCAGATCAGATGGTGGATCAGCACCTAGAGATGACCTCTACAGCTCTGAACGTTAGCGGAGACCAGGATACCTAGATGAGTCCCAGAGACAGATCCCCAGTGAGGACTTCATCACCTAGACAGCCATCGGGAAAAGAGTGAAGCCCTTACAATCTGACTTTGCTGCAGTTGGAACAAACTACTGGTTTGTCTGGCCAGAGGGGAACTGGCCCCCCGACTGTGCCTGGTTTCTCCAAAGGTTTTTTTCACCGTTCTGTCACCGATGGAGTTTTGGTTCCTTGCCGTTGTCGCCTATGGCTTGCTTAGTTGGGGACACTTCATTTCCAGCGATATCACCGACTTGATTGTACAGATACTATTTAAACTGAACTGAGCTGGACGATGACATCACTGAATTCAATAATGAAATGCCTTTAACTGAAAATTGTTTAATCTTGTAATTTTACATTAGTGATACACTATTTTCCTATTTTGATATTGTGCAGTTGCTTTGACACTATTTGCATTGTTAAAAGTGCTATATGAATAAAGGTGACTTGACTTGACTTCCCCTGCCAAACAGCAGCCCATAACCGGCTCAGATTTCGGTGACACACCGGCATGAGAATTTGCATTATTTAGGGGAAAAGTGATTATAGAGAATGGTTGAATACACTCAAATCAAAATGCTACTTTTAAATGTTACATTTTTATTTCTAAAATGTATGTTTAAAATGAGTTTAAACGTATGTAATATTATAAACTATATTCTGTATTCACCCAAATAAATTCAATTGTTCTTATATTTTGGTCTTATTGCTTAGTATTAAATGTTGATCTTTTGATATTGCTGTTGCCTCTATGTGTGAATTTTAATTTCTAGCCCATTTAAAGCTAAAAATATAAAAATTATCACGCAGTAAAACGCTTAACACATAATTAAACGCATTGCATACTTTTATTAGCTCATCTATGTATTAGCTTACGATTTACTAATAATGTGTTGACATATAGGCTACTGAGTTTGGTCTTTTAAAAACACTCTCAATTAACACACCACGTTAAGCATTTTAGAATGTCCCTGATGCTGAAAATTAAGCTGTACATCACAGGAATAAATAATTATTAAAATATGTACTTGCATTAAAAACAGTTATTTTAAATTGAAAAAAATATTTCACAATATTTTTATCACGTGCTGCCCGCTACAATGACGCTTGCAATGTGAATCAGCTGTTAAATTAAAGACTGCCGCTAAATCAAATAGAGCAGCTACCAGCTTCACAAAACAAACAAACAAACATACGTTTATTTATATAGCACTTTTCTAAAGTTAATGCTGTTCAAAATGCTTTACAAGCAAGAAGAAATCAAATACAAAACAATAAAATGCACCAAATACAAAATATAAATAACCCATTAAAATACAATATCAAAATATCAATATCACTCATATACATCACTCATAATTAAAATATATCTTATAAAACAAAACATGTAACATATAAACAAAACAACGTCTGTTCAACCACGTTATCGTTTTTTTCCGTGTGATAAACATTTAAATAACAAGTACTGGGATAAAATTGTATAGTTGTATAGTATAGACAGAGTATAGTTATAACATGTGATAGTGATCCAAACAATTTAGCCCTACCTATTGAAAATATTGTTGCATTAATGTATTGTATCGATTATTAGCTATAGCCAGTAAGTGACTGTTTACAAATTAAACATATGGTTTTGCTACAGTTTAGTTGGTAGGCTATTTGTAGTAAAACTGTGGTTATACCAATGGTAAGCAGTCCGCCAAAAACACACTTTTACTGTAATAAAACCATGGGTAATTTTCGTAAGGGCTGATTCTTATAATAATGAAACAAGTAGGCCTATTTATGATTACAACAATAAGAGGAAAAAAATTATAAATGAGACACTGATTCTTTAATCCATTAATTAGTATTCAATATTTCGTTGAAATATAAAAGTTTTTAAGACCAAAGCAATTAACATTTTTACCTCTAATAAATGTAGATGTTATTTTGTTTGTCTCATGTTTTTTGTCTTCAAAAGCGTATCAATCGCGATTTCTATTAAAAAAAAATATTCAAAATGTTTCCAGATTCGTGCAACTTTAATAAATAAGAGTGCTGCTTCTCAAGTAGGCAAAATGGGATTTGTCCAATATTCTTTTACACAATCAAACAAGACTTAACATGATTTGCAGTTCAAAAACAGGTTTTTCACAAATACAAAAAGATTTATATAGTAATAAAGCTCATGTTTCAGCCTTTAAACTATTTTTAAGAAATGGGATTAGTCAAAAGTTATATTATTATATAAATTATATTAATTTAAAACACACACGTCTTGCTTTGTTAATTGTTTGAATTATTGAAAGCACGTTTTATTTGTTCTGAACAAAAATAGCAAATTGCCAGCAGGTGGCGCTTTTGGAACTTTTTGGCGCCATGTCATGATGCTTGTCTTTCTGTCGTTAAGTTTTAGACTTCTTGAAATTATAATAAAAGTATTTTCTTGTACCGTTTAAGGCATTTAAGTCTTTTGTGTCCTTAAAGTTGATACAAGTTGATGTGGCAAAGATCATTAATGTCAATTACGTTTATGTGTGGGGGAAACGACACTTCATATTCACGACATTCTTCACATTGGTTATTTTAGTAGTAGGCTATGAAAAACAAAATGGTTATTCAATTTGGGATTAAAACATACAGAAAACTAGCAACAAACGTTCCCCATCACTAGTGCTGGAAATTTCAATTCTTTCAAGAGATTTGTTCATATTCAATTTGTTCACCAAAATGTTTCATTCAGATTCATTCACTGATGAACCTTTTATTTTGATAAAAATTTCTGTTTATAATTGTTGCTAGTGAATTTTGCACAACAGCATTTATATAATGGTTCTGTGTTAATAGGTTGACGAGGGAGACCCAAAATCACAGTGACGAGACAGCAGTTGGAATTCTTTATGGCACAGGGATACACCATCAAGCGCATGGCTTGACTTTTGGGATGTTCTGCATCATTTCTATATAAGAGGACAAAAGTGTTGGGGATGTCAATTAGGCAATCAAGTTCATTGACTGACGATGAGTTGGAAAGGCACGTTAGACAACTTCATAGACTCTATCCTAGATCTGGAAATGAGGTAACTTTTTTCCATTTTATTTTATCCCCATGATGAAAAAAGCTTATAAATCATACAGAATGATTGAAAATGTAGAAAGTTTTGAGTGATGTGTAGATTTAGGTGTTTGTATATTGTTATTTTTACTGTTATGTTTACATTTGTACTGTTTTCCATATATTTTTGTAGTGTTACATATTTGTTCCTGTTTTGTTTAACTGAATCTGAATTAAATAAAGCAAATAAATACGTTTATTTTTAAAATGTAATTATTTAAAACTTTAATTTTGTAATTTATTTGATTTGCTATAAATGGTTAGGCAGCTTTAGAGCATTAAGAATGGGATGTACCATGCTACTGTTTCAACTGTTGAGTACAGTTGAGACAAAAATGCACCTCGTGTTTATGAGCTAATTGTGGAAAATATAAACTACTTATGGCTATCATCAATTTATGATATTTTAGTACAAAAGCAAAATAAATCTAGTTTTTGTGTAGTGATGAAAAAAGCAGAAAGTGTCTCTACTATACTCAGTCTACCCTGCAGCTAGAGCGATTTGCGAGTGCTGATGACCACCGCAGTTTCTCCAGAGTGGCTGCACTAGCTCTATTCAGAGACAGCTAATTCAGATTAACCAAAATCACTATTTTTAATGTCGTGCTTTAACAAGGTTACAAACTATTTACATGGTAGGCTATATTTATGCTATTAATGCAATACGGAGATGGCGGGTTGACAGACATGGAAACCGCGAATGGACTAAACAATAGTCTTCTATTGTTTAAGAAGACTTAATAAGAAGTTGTAAGAAGTCTTCTTCTTAAGAAGACAGGGGAATCAGATGAGGAGAACTGAAAAAGGTGAGGGGTAATCAAACACAGACAGGGACTAATGAACTAATAACGGAACAAGGACAGGAAAGACCATATGCGGGCACAATAGGAAGGGAGACACAGGTCAGACATTACAGCTATAGTGTAGCGTAGGCCTGTTGTGATGTTTATCAATATAAAGCCGATATAAAGTGGAGAATTTACACACAAAAGATATAGGCCTAACCATCATTGTTCTCACTTTGCCAACATTTCTGTCCTTATTCTTAAAAGTAATGTAAATTATCTTTGCAACAGCTAGGTATTTGAAGTGGCCTAGATGACTGTGAGACTCCTGGGTGCGTTTCCCAAAAGCAACTATGGTCCCGATTCCATCTTATCAGTTGAGTTCAATGGAACTAATGACCATAGCTAATGATGCTTTTGGGAAATGCACCCCAGACCGGCATTACAAAATTTGTGAATATCGGACAAAAGTGTTGGGGATGTCAATTAGGCAATCTATTTCATTGACTGACGACGAGTTGGAAAGGCACGGTAGACAACTTCATAGACTCTATCCCAGATCTGGAAATGAGGTAACTTTTTTTCCTTTTATTTTAAGTACAGACATTAAGTAAAGATCATGTTCCATGAAGATATTTTGTAAATTTCCTACTTTAAATATATCAAAACGTAATTGTTGATTGTAATATGTATGGCTAAGAACTTCATTTGGACAACTTTGAAGGCGATTTTCTCAATATTTAGATTTTTTTTGCATCCTCAGAATCCAGATTTTCAAATAGTTGTATCTCAGCCAAATATGGTCCTATCCTAACAAACCACACATCAATAGACAGCTTATTTATTCAGCTTTCAGATGACGTAGGCTATAAATCTTGAATCAATTTTGAAAAAATGTACCTTTATGACTGGTTTTGTTGTCCAGGGTCACATATAAAAAAATTATAAAAAGCCCTATCGCGAAATATAGGCTATTTGACTTAAAAAATGAACACATTAACAAAACAAAAAGCAAATTTACATAAAATTATTTCTTTACAACATTCACTTGTAATGGAGTAATATTTGACCAACAGCATCTGTACTTTCACTCAAGAAAAGAGATTATGTTGTGTACTTGTCCACCTCTGAATTTTTATTTTTTATATAGTAGCCTTATGTGTTTGTTGGTCATTGTACGAGTGACCTCTAGTGGCAGGATGCGATATCACACCTATTTTGAGAGCTATTTTCCTATTTGTGCCATTTTATTTTAATGTTTGTCAGTTTGCATGTTTCTTTAATGTTAATGATCACATTAGAATTGTGGTCCCAGTGATTCATCACTGTCAGCAGGCGAATATGCTATATTACAGTCACTGCCTCTAAAATGGAGCAGTAAACAGTGATGTACAAGCGAAGTAGTTTCGCCCATAATACGCTTATGGAAGTTATTTAAAACGCTCGACTGATGTTATGATGTGAATTTGGAGTAAAATCATGTCAATATACTTTTGTTGGACAAAAGTTTTGTAATTTTGTCTTCGTTTTTTTTATGGTAAGCATTTAGCAAGGTAGGCTAACATGCAAAGCCAGTTAGCCCTACTTAACAATCAAATTAATTCAGCATAATAATGTATGTATTGCCATGTGGACTCTGATTGGACGGTTAAGAGGCACTGTTGTAATGATCTGTTTGAATTAATATATCTCCAAATACATTCTTACTAGTTCTTTATGAGGTTGAAGATATCTCCAAATGAACATGTAGTGGTAGTTATTCTGTTTCAAGGTTCAAGGTTCGTTTATTCGTCACATACTAAATTATACAGGGTATAATCAGAAGTGAAATGTAAATCAAGTCAGGTCCGCTCAGTGGACAGTGCAAAATAAATAATAATAAAGAAGAGAAATAAAGAGTAAAATGTGCAATAGAATAAAAAGTGCTAAACAAATAAGATGTGCAAAACTAATAAGATGTGCAAAACAGTATACTGGGACTTAATAAATAGTAATATGAACAGGGATGTGCAAGAGGGATGTGCAAACAGGTTGTACCGGGTATGTACACATAGCAGCAATACGGATGATGAGAATATGAATGTTTTGCAGTTAATAAATTGAGTCTTGTAAATGTTTATGAAACTGAGTTTGTGTTAAGGAGCCTGATGGCCTGAGGGAAGAAGCTCCTCCTCAGTCTCTCAGTTTTTGCCATCATGCTCCTGAAGCGCTTGCCAGATGGCAGTAAACAGAAAAAACGGTTACCGGGGTGATTTGAGTCTTTGAGGATTTTAGCAGCTCTGCTTTTGCAGCGTTTGAGGTAGATGTCCTGCAGAGAGGGGAGAGCAGACCCTGAGATGCGCTCAGCTAAGCGCACGACTCTCTGTAGAGCTTTGCAGTCCTGATTTAATGAGTTACCATACCACACTGAGATGCACTGAGTCAGTACACTTTCTATGGCCCCTGAATAGAAAGTTTTCAGGATTGCTGGTGAGACCCTGAATTTCCTCAGCTGTCGCAGATGGTACAGTCTATGCCTGGCTTTCTTAACCTAAATCTGAATGTGTGTAGTCCATGTCAGTTCCTCGGAGATGTTTACACCGAGGTACTTGAAGCTACTCACCCTCTCCACAGGGGTCCCACTGATCATAAGTGGAGTGTTTTTGATATCATCTTTTAATTTCTGACTAGTAATTATTACAATAGTGACTAGTATCTATTTAATTATTACTAGTAAGCATTCATTAGATAATTTTACTTATTATTTTAGATACTGGTACTTATTCATTAGATACTTGTACCTATTTAATAGATACTAGTAATTATTCATTAGGTACTAGTACTTATTTATTAGACACTAGTATCTTTTGTAATCACTACTATTAACAATTCTTATCTTACTAGTCAGATCTGATTTTTTACTCGTCTTATGTTATGACAAGTCCAAATTGCTAAAGTAGAGTTCAATTAAAAATGTACTAGTAAAATAATAAGTATTAGTATCTAATAAATGCGTACTAGTATCTATTGAATAAGTACTAGTATATAGTTAATAGGTACTAGTATCTAATGAATAAGTACTAATATCTAATAAATAAGTACTAGTATCTAAAAAATAAGTACTAGTATCTAATGGATAAGTACTAATATCTAATAATAAGTACTAGTATGTATTGAATAAGTACTAGTGTCTATTTAGGTATTAGTATCTAATGAATAAGTAGTAGTATCTAAAAAATACGTACTAGTACCTAATGAATAACTACTAGTATATAAAAATTAAGTACTAGTCACTAGTGGAATACTTACTAGTCAAAAATGAATAGTTGATATATCTCAATAACGGCTCCCCATAGAACTCAATGGCAAAAGTAAAAAATGTGTTACTAGTAAGAATATAATAGTTACTAGTCACTATTGAAATAATTACTAGTATCTAAAGAATAAGTACTAGTATCTTGTGAATAAGTACTAGTATCTAATAAATAAGTACTAGTATCTAATAAATGAGTACTAGTATTTAATCAATAAGTACTAGTATCTAATGAATAAGTACTTGTACCTAATAAATAAGTACTAGTATATAATTAATAAGTAATAGTATCTAATAAATAAGTACTAGCACCTAAAGAATAAGCACTAGTACTTAAAGAATAAGCAATAGTAGTTAATGAATAAGTACTGGTACTAGTATCTAAAAAAAAGTACTAGTAGCATGAAAATAGATACTAGTACGGCTTATAGATTAAATGTTAAAAAGACTTGCCATACTCGTCTTATGTTATGACTGGTCCAAATGGCTAGAGTAGAGTTCAATTAAAAAAATTACTAGTAAAATTAAAAACTTACAAGTAACATTTCAAATAAGTACTAGTATCTATTAAATAAGTACTAGTATCTACAAAAATAAGTACTAGTATCTAATGGATAAGTACTAGTATCTAATAATAAGTTCTAGTATCTAATGAATAAGTACTAGTATCTAAACAAAATACGTACTAGTACCTAATGAATAACTACAAGTACATAAAAATTAAGTACTAGTCACTAGTGGAATACTTACTAGTCAAAACTGAATAGTTGATATCTAAATGACGGATCCCCATAGAAGCCAATGGCAAAAAAATATATATTTGTTACTAGTAACAATATAATAGTTACTAGTCACTATTGAACTAAGTACTAATATCTAATCAATAAGTACAATAATCTAATAAATACGTACTTGTACCTAATAAATAAGTACTAGTATCTAATGAATAAGTACTAGTACCTAATAAATAAGTACTAGTATCTCATGAAAACGTACTAGTATCTAATGAATAAGTACTAGTAACTTTACAATAGACACAAGTACCTAAAGAATAAGCACTAGTACTTAAAGAATAAGCACTAGTATCTAATACATAAGTACTAGTATCTAATGAATAAGTACTAGTACCTAATAAATAAGTACTAGTATCTAATGAAAACGTACTAGTATCTACTGATTAAGTACTAGTATCTAATGAATAAGTACTAGTAACTTTACAATAGACACTAGTACCTAAAGAATACTTAAAGAAGCACTAGTAGTAAGCACTAGTAGTTCATGAATTACTAGTACTTAATGGAAAAGATACTGGTATCTAAAAAATAAGTACTAGTAGCATGAAAATAGATACTAGTACGGCTTATAGATTAAATGTTAAAATGGCTTGCCATAGTCACGCCTAGGAGTGGGCGATATGACCAAAATCTTATATCACGATATGACAAATTTTACATCACGTTAAAAATATATATCACGATATAGTGATTTTTTTTTCTTTTAAAAAGGTTTTTATTATATTAAAATCTTTGATACCATAGAATTTTCATAATCCTTGTCACCAATGTCAATATCAAATTAATACAACAAATAAAGAGAGAGAGAGAAAAAACTCATTAATAGTCAGTGATAAAATAAGGATAAGAAACTAATTGCAGGCAATAGGACAAAAAACTACAATAAATAAGAAACGCTACATACATTGTGTAAATTAATTAGTCTTCACTGTGTTAATTATATCTATCTATCTATCTATGATATATATAATTAACACGTGTATTATGTATAGATTCTATACATATTATAAATGTATCATTATTATTGTTATTTTTTATTTATTCTCATTAAAGTTACAACAGTGTTTTAGTCAAGAGCAGTGAGAGATTTTCTAGCAGTGTGCTATGATTAACATGAATGGAAGACAGAACGAATATTGGACAGCTTCCCCTTTAAGACTGAAGTCTGGATCCAATATTGCTAAGTTACTGTTACATATGTGTTTCCTCTATCTGCCGTTTACTCTTTCTTAAGACCTAAATCACTGTGTTTATGAGGATACTTGCAAAGACGGGGATTCTGGTGCATATAAGTGTGTTTATGTAATTGTTCAAAGTCGGCAAAAAAGAAAAAGGGTGCTCCTCTCACACAGAAAGAGACGGCACACGCAAATAGGTCTGTTGTGAGTTTTTAACGGCTTACATGCTACAGATGTAGTCCCTCGTTTAGGAACAAGCTCCTCGTTTTGTTCTGGCTGGACGTTCTCCACCTGTTTCTGTCTCCCTTCACGCCCCGTGGTGGGCAGCATGTGAAGATCGCAGTCACGAAAAGGTAAAAGTATGAAAAGGTATTACCGTAAACAATGTATTTTGTGACACCACGAAATAAATGATAGAACATAATATGAAACGATAGACTTTTTATTTCGTCCATCCAATATATATCGTCAATGATTTGAAATGAAAACAATGACACGTGCTTACCAAACCGAGATTCGTTAAAAAAAAATGTTTGTACAAATATGTGTACCATTATGACCCCTAGTATTTATATTAACCAATATTAACCACCAGTGCTTGAAGTGGAAAAAAAGAATTGCAGGTACTCACCTGACCAACCCCCCCCCCCCCAAATAAAAAAGTGCATTTTAATCAATCAATCAATAATTAAATAAAAGTTTTCAATACAAATTAGCACAAGTCAAGCTGCAATACCAAGCAGGACCACAGGGAGACGCCAAAGACCACTAAATCGCCTGCCTTTAATATACGGTTCCATTTAGAATCATTAAATCTCTGACTCGCTGCATAATCGGCCTTCATTATAAACACTCTTGCTTTTAAGCCAAATACACGCTGAAAATAATAATTTTAACTGACATCTGGACATAAATCACTGTTCTCTCTGTAATCGCTGATGAAATCGGCCATGTTTTCTCTACATTAGCGCTGTTTTGAGCTTACTGTTTGAATTCGTTCACTGCATCCTTGGACTTTCCAGGATTTTGCATTTTAAAATGATGTGATTGCAAAAGCCTGCATCTTTTCATTTTAAGATATGATTTTTTTTCGTTATAAAGTACTGATTCAAATTAGTAATCAATAATTCATTATTATTCTACAACTCCGCACGTCTCCCCTGACATCGCCTCCCCTTCTCGCGCACCACACAATGAAGTAGACCGACACTGTTTGCGTTCATTCACGTGATGGGTCGAGATGAGAGGTGATCCCGCCTGGGTAGTGGGCTTTACATAGATTCTATATAATTTCTAATCATATATGGGATCATATAGCCTAATTATCCAGATCCTGAAGATTTTACTCTGAGTAATGGTAACATGTCACTAGTGCCGGTACGCACAAAAAAGTGCAAGTACTCTAAAGACTAAAATAAAGAAGTGCCCGGCCGTACCGGCCCACTTCAAGCACTGCCAATCGGTCTTTGTCAGGTGACGTCACACTCACAAGAATCGAAGTGCATCTTGGGTGTCGCCGGCATTTGTGAGGTATCAAATGTTCTGTATTTGGTTCAGGTGTTCTGTATTTGGAGAATTATCTTTTTCATTTGCTTCAAAATTTTACGTTCTTGTTGTGTTAATGTCTGCAATAGTTAATTGCATGATTGAAAAGGTCAAAACCTCACCACGAAGAAGGACATGTTAGGTCTCGCACCTTGAAAAAAAGAAAAATAACAAGAGGCGTCGCTGCATCGGATGGCCTGGGTTTCAGCGGTGATACGCAGAATCATCATATTTATTTACCAACATATCTCCGTGAATGTTCATTTACCCTCGACATTTTCATAAAGGTAAGTAAGAGATATTTTAGATGTGTTCATTTTTTCATTTCTGAAGTAGCCAACATTATATTCACATGTTATTTAGGGTTATCAATGCTAGTAAACAACCAGGGAGCGGGTGAGCAGAAACTGGTCATGTAACGTTACCATGAAATGTCCTGCAATCGTTTTAGGCATATTGTTGAATATGAGATGATAAAATATCTAAAGTTCGTTAAATATTTAAACTTGGTGGTGTGTCTGATTAAAACCCTGGACAAAACACCAGCCCTTTGCCCTCTTTTATTTAAAATTCATAAATTTTAGGTGTAAAGAGTTAATTTATTTCACTAATGTTGCTGCATTTTAATATTGTTTTGGGGTGTTTATACTTAACTTTGTATTTAACTCAAGTGCAATATAAACTGAATACTTAACTAAAATACATTTCTAATGTTTCTCATTTTTATTTCTTAAATTTTTAAAAGGTAAATTTTTGCACATTCATTTCATATAGTTCGGCTAGGTGTGATTAAACAGTAAGTGGGAGCAGTTAAGGAAAAAAACACATTGCAGCCTGCTGAGACGATGACCCACCAGGCCGGAGGAGATGCTCAACTACACACCGAAGGCCGGAGGAGATGCTCAGCTACACACTGAAGGCCGGAGGAGATTCTCAGCTAGACACTAAAGGCCGGAGGAGATGCTTGGCTACACACCGAAGGCCGGAGGAGATGCTCAGCTACACACTGAAGGCCGGAGGAGATGCTCAGCTTCACACTGAAGGCCGGAGGAGATGGTCAGCTACACACTGAAGGCCGGAGGAGATGGTCAGCTACACATGACACCACTCAGTGTCACTAACTGAATGTAACTTGTGTGTCTGCAGAAAAAATTTGACTGCTGTGGCGTAAACCCAGGATTTCTGTGATCTAAAAGTATTATACAGAAATGCCAAACATGGGAACCTTTATTACGTGGGTTCTCGACTCTGGCCCTTGAGGTCCACTTTACTGCAGAGTGGAGCTCTGACCCTAATGAAATACAACTGAACAGGCTAACCAAGAGAGACAGGCAGGCAGATGAGTTTGATTGAGGTTGGAGCTAAATTCTATAGGAATTGGACATAAAGGTTTTATTGCCTTATGCTGCTTTTCATGTCAGACATAAGAACAATTCTCACTTCATTTTAAATACGTATGTTAACCTCATGCACCTCATATTGGATCTGCCTGCACAAACACTGTTTTAGACAACTGTGATTCGGTGACGTCACACATAAAAAACGCACGTGACTGACAAAGAACGATATGACCCACCTGAATGTCAAATAGATATTCCACAATAACATTCTTCACAGCGATTTGAAATATATTACATTAAAATAAATAATAATAATAATAATAATCAACAAACAAACAAACCTTTCACCCTGTGATAGTTTTCAGGAATAAAACTCTGCATTTTATACGCTGAATTGTTCTTTAAAACTCTTGCACTGGTTGTGAGACAAGTATTAATAAATATTCTCTCTTGTGATTCACACATCATTCATAGTGTCTGCTCGCTAGTTTCACAATAGCGGGATTCGCTCTATTTGCATTTTTTAAAGAATCGAGAAAGGCATAGTGACTGTGCCATTGTGAGGGCATTTGTTATCATGCACTCATGAGAGTTGTCTGAAGCATTTTTTTTTTTTTATAAAGAGAGAAAGGCAGAGAGTGAGAGAGAGAAAAAGAGGCGGGAGCACAAGTCTTTTGGTATGATAATTAGGAGAGCAGGAGATCTTTGTCAAGCATAAAGCATTAGAGAAAAAGTATGAAGGTGCGTGGGAGTAACAACTAATCGCTTGAATTTACACACACACACACACACACACACACACACACGCGCACACACACACACACACACACACACACACACACACACATAAAACTTCATTCTGTATGATTAATAAACTTGTGTCCTCACTGGGACCAAAACAATGGAATTGTAGGTGAGGGGACTGAATGTCCAGCGCTCTCTCCACCCTCAATACAAGACTGAGGTGCACTTGAGCAAGGCACCGAACCCACAACTGCTCCACGGGCGCCACAGCATAAATGGCTGTAATACAAACATGTTAATAACTCTAAATACTGACACATGCACTCTATGCATAGTCTATGCATACAAATGTTCTCTGCGTGATAAATTCCGACATACTAGTTTCAGCACTCTTATAACATAAAAAAAGTTTAAGTTAACAGAGTGATTTAGATTTTGGGTTTAGGTCAGAGAAACATATTCTCAGGAAGTAAGTGCAGAATGGGAACAAAAACAGTGGCTGTAAAGAGAGAGAAAATTAATGCATAGGCACACACAGACTTAAATAATAACTAATCCATTAGAAGGCTGGCATTGTTTGAAGGCACAGATTGCTAGGTAGACTGAGACAAACCCCACATTCTCCCCATGAACAAAGACAGTAATGAGCTGGAAGGAAAAGAGGTGTGTCTGGTCTCTTTTCAAAACTCACCTCACACACACACACACATGCACACAATAGTCTGCACACCCTACATCCCTGCAAATACACACAAGAGGAGGAGACCCGTCCTCCTGACATCTATTTATGACTGTTTGGATGTGTTAGAATTTCATTCAAGTTGTTGTTAACTATTGTCCCAGCTGGGCAACATTTTATTTGTCTGACCCTCACCCTGGCCATATGTCGCTAAAAAGTCACTTATTCCACAGTTACTGTCCCTTTAGGCTGATCTCATAACTGCTCCAATATGCCACATTACAATTCATGAACAGCTCTGTGGATGATTGCTCAGTGAATAAAATGGTTTAGATAGAGGAAAGCATTCTACGTTCACACACAAACGTACACATTGTAATGCCTGGGTCATTCCACAAAATCGGTGCCTTTTGCATCCCTAAAAAATAACAATGAATAAATTAGCAATGTTAAAAACAACAATACTATGTATTAATTTATAATTTAAATAGCATTTATGTTTATAAGGGTAAGGTTTTTGGCCTGTCCCTGACTGTGATTTTTCTTTTTCAGAAAAAAAGATTTGTGATTTTTCTGTGACTTTTAATTTGAAAAATTATATAAAAATCACATTTGGATATTTTATATAGAATTTTAATCATTTTATTGGTGTCCCCTGATTTCATGTCGGCCCATTACCCTAATAAAAAAACGAACAAAAAAATACATCATGTAAAATAATGTACATTCAAGTGACGTCACTTCTAGGAGGTCACAACGTCTCTCAACCAGGATTCCTACACTTTAAACACAAGCATGTTTCTCTCTCACTTCTATAATATATATTTTTTTTATGATTTATGAGGCTTGACATCATGCAGTGTCAACACTGTTACCATTTTTTAAATGTAAATTTAAACAATTATTTATTACATTTAATATAATCAAATATCTACAAGTAAAAAAAAAAAAATTGTACAATGTGCTTTTGTGAACTTGACTATTAGCTAGAATTATTAGACTATTAGCTTGACTATTAGCTAGAAATTGCCAAACCTGTTAATGTCAGTCCTGTTATTTTTTTTTAGGGTAACAGGTTTTGACATTTGGGTAACAGGGATCATTTAGATTAGGTGTCACCCTGTTTTTAAAGATTGTCTGTGTAAAATGCAAACATGTTTAAAGGTCGCCCTCTGTGTAATTTTGAGCTAATGTCATTCAGTGACATATGAGCACGAGCTACATTTTAGTTAGTATTATTGCAACAAGTCCTCTAACAGTGGTTCTCAACCGGTGGGGCGCGCCCCCCGAGTAGGCTACAGGATGGGAGGAAAAAAAAATTGGCAGATTTTTTTTATCACTAAACTACTGTCATAAAAAGTTATAGTTTTGTATATACATAACTCCTGAATAAAAATTTAAATGTGTTTGGACTGATTTAAAAAAAAGAGTTTTGAACAAATTTGATTGGTTTGTCGATAGTGAGCGCAAATGCATTGAGTCGTTCATTCAAACGATTCCTTCAAACGGCCGATTCATCAAGAATGAGACAGATGCTTGTGCATGGGTCATTGAATCTTTGACTCAAACGATTTGTTCAAAACACTGAATCATTCAAAACACCATTGAGTGTTGCTGTGAGATGCGCTATGCTGTGATCTTTGTTTGGATTCATCGGATCTATTTTCGCTGCTAAAATAGACCAAAACAGTCATTATTTCGTCTAAAATATAAGTGACTTAATATTATTAACATGTTTGCTGAACTGTCATATGAAATCAGTGTCACATTTTCAATCGTGAGGTCATGGTAAATTAAGTGATTGGTCAATTGTCAGCTCTCTTGGTCGTCAGGTCGTGTGATGCATGTTGCTGAACTGTATTCAAATGTTATAAATATAAAAACACCACATTTTGAAATGTAACTGCAGTATGTCAATTTAGTTTATTTGTGTGTGCTGTGCTCATAGACTTTAGAAAACGGCGCTCATTTGTTTGATTTCTCCTCGAGAAGCTGCGCAAGCCTCAAAAGTTTAAGGTCCTTGCACCCTGACTGAGTCCGAAACTGTCGTATTCGTTTTTTCATATTCGTCATTTGGTGGCTCTCAATTGTCAAAAACACCCCTCAAAATATTTGCTACGGATGCGAAAAATGCAGAAAATCGAACCATCCGAATTAATTTTTATGACGGACGGAAGTTTCAGAGGCTGCAAACGTATAAAACGTGAGGTCGTAATTAGTTTTATTTATATATATATATATATATATATATATATATATATATATATGTAACGGATGTATGCCAGTAAGGGCTGTGTGTAAACCTCACTCCCCTGACCTCAAAAAGAGGCGCGCTAGAGGCTGTAGCCTTTGGCGTTCCTTGTTAGAGCGCCCGCCTCCCGTGCCGGAATCCCGGGTTCGAGACCCGCTCGAAGCAAGAACGAGTTGTGGTTGTGTAGACCTGGGAGGGGTTGTTACATATACATATATAAAAATATATTCATTTATTCATTATTCGTTTATTATAAAATATTTGTTTATTCGTTTTATATATATATATATATATATATATATATATATATATAAAACGAATAAACTAGTCAGAATATAGGCTACAGTTAAAGCTTTCCATTAGTTTTTGTCAAATACACGCACACACGCAGCCACGCACACACATACATGTTTAAATACATTTATGTTGTTAATAAATAAATAACAATAAATTGTTGTAACAGCAATATCTCCAAGTTTTGTTTTTCACTGTAAAAATGTAATGATTTGCCAATGCAAAGAGAGTACCGCCACCTTTTTCCCCCACTTCAAGCACTGATTATAACACAAACAAATCATCCTCCTGGCGACTTTTTTTTTTGTCAAAAGCGACAAATCCAGCTACTTTTACTGTCTCTGTCCTATTTGGTCGATATATTTGACCGCTTGAACGGCCTCAACCTGTCTTTGCAAGGCCGCGAAACTCATATTTTGCTCCTTGCAGACAAAGTGCACGCCTTCACACAAAAACTAGACCTCTGGCATGGCCGCATCAGTCGAGGGAACTGCACATGTTCCCCAGCCTTGCAGACTTTATCACTGATGCAGGCACGTCACACGATTTCTCCTCCCTATTTCAATCAGCGTCTGAGCACCTGTCAGCAATGAGAAAACAATTTGCGACGTACTTTAAAGAGGATTATCGCTCTTTTGCGTGGGTTCGAGATCCGTTTGTGTGCACAGCAAACAAGCTATCAATTGATATGCAGGAACAGCTTATTGAGCTGAAGAGTGACAGTAGACTGAAGGAACTCTTTAGCTCCTGCCCTCTTTCGTCATTCTGGGCAGCATTGATGCAGGAATATCCTGAACTCTGTGACGTCGCCTTGAAGATTCTCCTTCCTTTCGCGTCGACATATTTGTGTGAGGCAGGATTCTCAAAAATGACTGCACTCAAAACGAAATATCGCAATCGTGCACAAATCGAGGATGATTTGAGGCTATGTTTATCAAACATTGAGCCAATAATTGAGGATCTTTACAAGGCAAAGCAGGCTCAGGTCTCACATTAACATCACCTACCTGCAAGCTTCTGTAAAAAAATGCAAATGATGTCTACTATTAGGCCTAGTAATAATAACAATAATAAAGCATAAATTAATATCAGAGGTCTGGTGCCAATTCCCAATTATAGCAATAGCCTAGTAATGATAATAGGCCTATACTGATGATAATAATAATAATAATAACAACAACAACAACAATAAAGCATGTAACCTTATATAATTATATAGCAATAGCCTAGTAATGATGATAGGCCTACTACTACTCATAATAATAATAATAATAATAATGTCTGCAAGCTCACATTAGAAGTCTGGTGCTACTGTCAATTATAACAATAGCCTAGTAATGATAATAGGCCTACCTACCGCTACAGATGATAATAATAATAATAATAATAATGTGGGCCTAAAAATAATAGCCTATAGGGCTATCTATCTATCTATCTATCTATCTATCTATCTATCTATCTATCTATCTATCTATCTATCTATCTATCTATCTATCTATGCAAGGTGGTGGGGGAGGGGCACTGGGGCCCCAACTGCAATGAACCAGGGTGGGGGGGCCCAGCTTGCAAAAGGTTGAGAACCCCTGCTCTAACTCATATGACCGTATAAGTTGTTTTTTACTATCCTCAAATACGACACATACAAGCGTTCCCTAAATTAGCGCCCCTACCGGCAACAGGAGATGCTACAGAAACTTTTGCCTAAATACATTGTGGGTTTCTTTTAACATGCTTGCTATATTTGCGTTTTAAACTGTCCTGGATATTCAAAGTGTTTTATTGCAATGAGATATGGATTTTTGATAACTTCAAGAAGACACGTATAGGCAGAGTTTCCACCTGTCTCGTAGAGTAAAGTTAGTCGATCATCCCGTATTTATGAATTAAATTATGACGTGTTTCAAATCGATACTGTACACTGTTTGTCCCATTATTTCAACATGTTTGACGTTCAGATCAATCAAGCGGACCCTGCCAGCATTATACACTTAGTTTTCATTGTGATATATTTGTTTGAATTCGCCTGTAGTGGGAAAGGGATTATGTAAAAGTCCTCACATTTACCATGTTTTTACCATAGTAAAGTAGTTTTATTGTTGTATTTGTAGTTAAAACACGGTCACCACACCACTTAGGCTACCTTGTTTTGCCACAGTAATTGTGTTTTTACTGTGTACTATTTGTAGTTAAAGTACAATAACACAACACTTACCATGCTTTACCACAGCAACATCATTTTAATGTGGTATTTGTAGTTAATCACATCACTTACCATGCCTTTAATGCCTTCTATGTAAAATAAAATGTAATTCAATATTTGTTTTTTCTTGCAGTCTCCTCAAATCACATTCATCTCCATCTCCTACAACCTTTAGTGTCCAACAGCTCTCTCTCTCACTCTCTCTCTCTCTCTCTGTCAGCTTTTCCTTGCCTATTTTTCTGAACTGTTCATAATTCATTTACACATTTTGCTCTATTTCTTTCTTTTTCTTGTTCATCATAGCATATTTTCAAAGCTCAGAATAAAATTTTTATCAGTTATGTAAAAAGCTGCTAATATTAGTAGGTAACTTGTACTCAAAGCTCTCAATGCTGAACTTGAAGAAGCTGCCAAGAATGGCTAAAGTCATTCAAAGGTTCAACATTTTCTGTTTTCTTTGTTTCAGCTAAAAAGGAAGACCAAAGGAAGGTCTGTCAAATTCTTGTCTGGTCTTGTTTGTGGAGAGGGATGAATTTGGCCATCCTGTGTGTTTATGGAGAAGACCAAAAGCTGCAAATGCAAACATTTCTAATGGTACAATGGCAAATTCATATGATATTTACTGAACAAAATTATAAACGCAACACTTTTGTTTTTGCCCCCATTTTTCATGAGCTGAAGACTTTCTATGTACACACAAGGCCTATTTCTCTCAAATATTGTTCACAAATCTGTCTAAATCTATATTAATGAGCACTTCTCCTTTGCTGAGATAATCCATCCACCTCACAGGTGTGGCATATCAAGATGCTGATTAGACAGCATGATTATTTCACAGGTGTGCCTTAGGCTGGCCACAATAAAAGGCCACTCTAAAATGAGCAGGTTTATCACACAGCACAATGCCACAGATGTCGCAAGTTTTAAGGGAGCGTGTGATTGGCATGCTGACTGCAGGAATGTCCACCAGAGCTGTTGCCCATGAATTGAATGCTCATTTATCTACCATAATCCGTCTCCAAAGGCATTTCAGAGAATTTGGCAGTACATCCAACCGGCCTCACAATCACAGACCACGTGTAACCACACCAGCCCAGGACCTCCACATCCAGCATCTTCACCTCCAAGATTGTCTGAGACCAGCCACCCAGACAGCTGCTGCAACAATCGGTTTGAATTTCTGCACAAACTGTCAGAAAACGTTTCAGGGAAGCTCATCGACCTGACTGCAGATCATCGTTGTAACCGACTTGAGTGGGCAAATTCTCAAATTCGATGGTGTTTGGCACTTTGGAGAGATGTTCTCTTCACGGATGAATCCCGGTTTTCACTGTACAGGGCACATGGCAGACAGCGTGTGTGGCGGCGTGTGGGTGAGCGCTTTGCTGATGTCAACATTGTGGATCGAGTGGCCCATGGTGGCGGTGGGGTTATGGTATGGGCAGGCGTATGTTATGGACAACGAACACAGGTGCATTTTATTGATGGCATTTTGAATGCACAGAGATACCGTGACGAGATCCTGAGGCCCATTGTTGTGCCATTCATCCACGACCATCACCTCATGTTGCAGCATGATAACGCACAGCCCCATGTTGCAAGGATCTGTACACAATTCCTGGAAGCTGAAAACATCCTAGTTCTTGCATGGTCAGTATTAGAGGCTGACATTTTTTCGGGAATCCCGCGGGAATTCAAAATCGCTACGAATTACGTGATTGGGACGGGAAAAAATTTAATCGGGAGTGGGCGGGACCAGGAATAGTAATGATACCCAACTTTACACACAAATATACCTTTTATATAAATAAACTATAAACTGTATATTTTAATTCTGAACTCAATTCTAGTTGCCCTGTCTCTAGTTGCTCTCCTCCTGTTTGCTTTGGTGTGGCTGGTTAAGTGAATGACGCAGTCCGTGATGGACAGATTGTTAACGGCTGGTCTATGTGGTAATACACTCGGGCAGGACATCCAAATGCTCACCTATCATTCATCAACCTCAAATATGGCTTTTCATCTGAAAGATGTATGTAGTAGCAACTTTACATGGCCGCTCAATATGATGTTAACCTAGAGAAATGTGCGCTATTGAAGTGTTTGTGTGGAGAGTGGAAGCGCGTTTGCTGCAGGACAGGCTCCGGTGCGCTCACTTGCTCTTAAAATCTTTTGGTCATACAGATAAAAGTAGCCTAATACATCGTTCGAATCTGTAAAGACTCTACGTTTATTTGTGTGCACTCAGAATAACAACGAAACGTTGCGCTTTTAAGCAAACAGGATGCGCTTTAGGTCTCATGTGAACTTGAGCGAGAAACTTCGAAACTCCGTCTTTGAAAAATATATCTATAGAGAGTGAAATCTCAAAAAAATAAAATAAAATAGAAGACGTGTGTGTTAGCATGGATGATTTACATGAAATGTAATCTGTGCAACACTGTGCATAAGATGGCTTTCAGTTCAATATGATAACAAAAAACTACATTTTGGGTTTTTATTCAACTAATAAGGTGGGCACGCTGTGATCTGTAGGCTACTATATTTTTACTGTAACTGACAGATTTCGGCAAAAAAAAAAAAAAACCCAGACACGGGAGTGGGAGGGAATGGGAGTCATTCTTCCGGGAATGGAACAGAACGGGATTTACCTCCAGTTTTTTCGTGGGATTGGGACGGGAAGAGATTAATTTTTGTGGGAGTGGGACGGGAGAGGTTTGAGAATTCACTCCCGTGTCACCCTCTAGTCAGTATACTCACCGGACATATCACCTATTGAGCATGTTTGGGATGCTCTGGATTGGCGTATACGACAGCATGTTCCAGTTCCTGCCAATATCCTTTACATATTGGTGCCGTCCCTTCCTGTTCCAACAGTACATGCTATATGTCCACACCTCAGTGTGGTATGGAAACGCCTCCAATCAGGAATGCAAAGCTCTGCAGAGAGTTGTGCGCTTAGCTGAGCGGTTCTCAGGGTCTGCTCTCCCCTCTCTGCAGGACATCTACCTCAAACGCTGCAAAAGCAGAGCTGCTAAAATAATCAAAGACTCAAATCACCCTGGTAACCGTTTTTTCTTTTTACTGCCATCTGGCAAGCGCTTCCGGAGCATAATGGCAAAAACTGAGAGACTTAGGGGGAGCTTCTTCCCTCAGGCCATCAGGCTCCTAAACTCAAACTCGGTCTAATAACGTCAACATAACTCAATTTAATAAACAGTAAGATATTTACTATTCTCCATCATCCGTATTGCTGCTATGTATATACCCTGTACAACCTGTTTACACATTCTTCTTGCACATCCCTGGTTATATTATTATTTATTAAGTCCACAGTATACAGTCCTGCAAATTTGTATTTATTGCACATTTTATTCTTCATTTTTTTCCTCTTATTTTTATATCTTTTTTTTACCTATATTTATGTATATTCTCTTGTGTTGTGTTACATATTTTGAACTGTCCATTGAGCGGACCTGACTTACATTTCACTGCTGATTATATTCTGTATAATTGAGTATGTGACAAATAAATACCTTGAATCCTTGAATTCTCACAGTCTGCCTTTCTGTCCATGTTGATTTTTATTGAACACATCTGTCTATGAAGCAAGAGAATGGAAATGCTAGTTTAACTTGCCACGTGACAAATCAGATCTTCAGTTAATTTGGCCAAATCAGATCACTTAAAGCTGTTCACGCCAAGAACAATAACTATAATGAGAACTACTGTTGTCAGACTTTGTTTCCCTGTGTCTTGTGTTCTCATGTGCTTCCTTGTGTTTCCGTACCCATATTTGGTTTTCCTGCCCTAGTTTTGTTAATTAGTTCATTAGTCCCCGTCTGTGTTTGATTACTCCTCACTTGTTCCAGTTTTCCTCATGTGATTCCTCAGTTTCCTTAAGCCTTAGTTTTTCTGGGGTCCGATATTGTTTGTCTGCCGTCTTACTCCGTGTTCCCCGAGTTGGTCAAAGATTAAAAGTTATTGATTGGACTCCTCGTTCCTTGCTCCCGGTGGAGCATGACGGAATATCGTACCAAACCAAGATGGAAGTCACCACTCTCTGCAGCTCACCGAGCCCGGTCTTCACGAGAAATCTGCCACCGTTCGCGGAAGAGTGCCGCCGCCGCCGCCGCAACCGCCCCCTGCAGCTCATCCTGGTCTGCCGTTTGTGGGGGACCTTCGGCGCCATTCGCGTTTCGCCCAGCCTGCCATTCGCGGGAAAAAAACTGCCGTTCGTGGCCATCTCAAGCCCTCCGCCATTCGTGGCACACGTAAGCCCGCCAGCCAGAGGCTACAGAGGCTCATGTGCCCCTGGGCTTGTTGGTGGCATATGAGGTGATGTGTTGGAGCCCAGCCCCAGAGCCCGTTTCCTCGCCAGCGCCCCCTTGTGCCCGCTCCTCGCAAGTGCTCTCCAGTACCCCTGCTGGTTCTGTCCAGCACTCCAGTGCCCCTGCTAGTTCCGTCCAGCACTCCAGTGTCCCTGCTGGCCCCAACCAGCTCACCTTTGTCTCCGCTGGTTCCATCCAGTTCAGCACCTCCAGAGCACCCCCTGACGTCCGCGCCTCCAGAGCGCCCCCTGATGTCCGCGCTTCCAGAGCGCCCGAGTCCCCGGATCCGTCATGGCCGCCCGAACTCTCTGCTCCGCCGTTGGTCCCAGAACGGGAATTAAATAAATTGAATAAATGTTGCAAAAAATATAGTATTTTTCCTCATTTAATAATAATGTGCATTTACACATTTCGCAGACACTTTTATCCAAAGCGACTTTCAGTGCATTTAGGCAATACATTTTTTAGTCAGTACATGTGTTCCCTGGGAATCAAACCCACAACCTTTGCGCTGCTAACGCAATGCTCTAACCACTGAGCCACAGGAACACTGAGTTTGCACCTATAGGCTATATACACAAATTCAATTACTGGTTTTCTGACTCAATTCTGTCACGGACACTTATTTACTATAAGATAGGAGCCTTTAAAAACTGTAAGAGATATATATCAATATATACTCAAATATTTTATTAAGATATAAACAAGGAAACATTGAGCTTGTCATGAAAACATTTTATTAGCACTTTATCAGAGGTGGAAAGAGTACGAAAATATTCTACTCAAGTACAAGTACCATTACAATAATTACATTTTACTTAAGTACAAGTAAAAGTACCAGTCTAATCTAACCATTTAGGCGTATTTGAAAACTACACGGTATGTGTGTTGGAGCAGGGTTGGAACTAAACTCTGCAGGGCTGCGGCCCTCCAAGAACTGAGTTTGACACCCCTGGCATAGGCCTGTAAATCTCAAACTAGTTGTTTTTAATTAAATGAATCAGTTATTTAGAATAACACCACATTTGGGCTTTTACCAGGCAAATTAAATCAGTATCAACTAAATTAATAGTTGAAAGCCTGAGGAAACACAGAAGCTTCATCTGAAGTTGCATAGATGTATTTACACACTGACATGAATGCATTTAGCCTGCAGTTACAAATGAAGAAATCATGTTTTGATAAGACATAAAATGTTGAATACTCATTTGAAATTATTTAAAAATAAAAATAAATCAAAAGATTCTTTAAATGTGAATTATGTTAATTAATGTGAATTAACACATCGTTAACATTAACATAATTCACATTAACACATTAATGTGAATTAATTCACTCAAGAGCGAAACACCGTCATGTTACTCAGAGACGCAAAACTGTGCTGTGGCTGTGTTTGGAATTATTTTTGTTGTCGAAATAGAGCAAAAACAAGCAATATGGTGTCTAAAACGCAAGTCTCTTAATTAATTTCTTGTTTCAAAAAAATAAATCTACAGGCCTATGCAGGGGCATTGCTAGACCTGAAGCTCTTTTTCTTGAAAGCCTGCTGTGTGCAACTGTACAAACTTCTATTGCTTAAACCACTGTTCTTACAGTGCAACAATACTGAGGAAGGTAAACATGTCTGTTTGAAAATGTTTAAGAATCTTTAACAAACTTAACAAACATTTATATTGTTTACGGCATAAATGGCATACATATATGGAAATAATAAAAGCAGAGATAATAATTTCTTGCACATCTGCATTCTTCTACATTACACAATGATAACAATGAATAATTACATATTTTCAAGAAATTATAATTACAACATTTCATGAAACCAGTCATTTTATGGCTGCAACTAAAATAAAGAGCACATTTAATATCAAAAAAACAAAAAAACAAAGGCATTGCCCGGTTTCTCAGCCAAGTCCAAACAAGGTTAGTTCACTTTTTCATATTTTACTAACATTATTTTATTTTATTTAATATTTTAAATAATAATTATAAATGTCATAGTGTTTTATGTATTTTTACATTTGTTAAAAAAATTGTAACAATATTTTGGAAAGACTTCATTAGTTAGGTTAACATTAGTTAACATGAACTAAGAATAAACAATACTTCTACAGCATTTATTAATCTTAGTTAGATGCTATTTACATTAAGTGAAAATAGCAGTATTTTCTTAGCGATATGCCATTTACACTAAGTGCAAATAACTATAGATTCTATTTACACTGTTAAAATAGCAGGATTGTCTGCTATTTATACTACTTATTTCAAATAGTGGCAATTATCTACACATTAGTATTGTAGAATATTATAAAACAGTAGCCTATGCAATAATAACATATTGAGTGTAAATTATCATATTAAGTTATTATTAAATGGATGCCACCGTATTGGGGCAATATATGGCCTCTCTACACCTACCCCATGTGATATGAGATTTGAATATGGAGAAAGAAAGAAAAAAAGTTCGGTAAAGGGTGGAATCGAACCCAGGTGGATCGCATCAAAAAATAATTTGGTATGTGCTTTACTATCTGCTCCACTGAAATCGCTCAGAACTTAGTGTATTTTGTAGTAACCTTATATTTCTGGGTGGAGTTAGTGTAAATAGCTTATACCAACTATTTGGACTATTTGGACGACCCGTTTTTTAATATTGAACTGATGTTCAGATATCCTTTTTAATAGTCAACTTATTCGAGTCATTGTGATTAAATCCCTGTAAATACGTCATAGACACATTTTGATTTGATGTGACGCATAGCAGTGATATCTAAGCGGGTGAGTTTTTTAGCTTACTTAATAAATATTCAATAATGCCATCATTTTCTTTATTCAGGCCGAGAGCTCGCACGAAAACATGAGGCGGGATTTATCGCATGAGCCAATCACATTCAATCATAAACGATCATATCCAATCATATCGCAATGGAGGCATTGCTTCCTCTCAGGTGAAATAGGTTACTAAATTGCATATAGACAAGTTTTTTTGCCGCGATTATCGATGTGACTACACTGATAAATAAAGCAAATTGTTAAAACTTAAACTTGAGATTTATAAATGGGGTCTAGCGAAGCCCCTGTGTAAATATGCTGATTTGTGGAGAAAAAAAACGGCAATCTTCGTGTGATGTTGATTTACTATATGAAATTATATAAATATATAAATGTTCTGCCCCTTATATCTTCAATTTTGTGATCATTCAAAACGGATTGTAACAGACTGAATATGAACATCACGGAGCGCTGAACACTCTCGCGCACAGTATGATTCACTCATTCTCGAAGCCAGAGGGCGCTCTCACGCAGAAAGTCCAAAACAGACTCATATGAGAAGTAATAGTAACGTTTGACAGGCATCCCGCTATCGCAGTAGCTAAGCTGAATAACAAGCATACAACTTAACCGATAAAACGCGAAGATGATATGGTTCAAGTGTTTTGCAATCTTCTCCATGTAATAAATATGAATGATACCGTGGTAATTGACAGCATTAATTACAGTACAGAAGCTATACAATATGTGACCCTGGACCACAAAACCAGTCTTGAGTGTCAATTTTTGAATTGGCGTAAACGCCGGCTTGCGGCATCGTTTGAAAAAACCGCTCAGTCCGACTGTCACTGGTGCTTAAATGAAATGAAGGTAGGAGCTAAAAGAAAGAAGCAGGACGAACAGGCGGACATTCGCCTTTTTTTCAGACGATAAGCAAGTAGACACCTAAAAAGTAGTGCCATGGTCAAAAATACCGCGACAATTTTTGAATAAATGTGAAAAAATATCACGCTTAAATGGCTCAGTATTATAGCTAGGTAACTTAGCTAGCATGATGCCCTGAACATAGGCTGAATAATGAACTGCTGGAGTCACAGAACAAGGAGTTCCCGCACTTCCCACTCCATTGATAAGCCTCTATCCATTCGTTGATGGCCTGGCCTGTTTGTTTTTACGATCTGATCCGCGACTGAACTTAAAAAAATATATCTGGGGGAGGGCTCACATTTGGACCCCCCCAATATCTATACCATGGTTACGCCCTTGTCTTTACTTAATATCCTAATGATTTTTGGCATAAAAGATAAATCGATCATTTTGACCCATACAATTTATTTTTGCCTATTGCTACAAACATACCCCAGCGACTTAAGGCTGCATTTGTGCTCCAGGGTCACATATATTGGGTCACCTTGTTCTGTGATAAAAATTGATACAAATAAATGTGTTTGTAGTGTATATACTGATTGTACAATCATAACCATATGATGTTATTATTGTCCAGCAGTATTTTTTATTTCTTAGCCAATTAAAAGTAAGAGATAATAATTGTTTTGTCAATTATACATGCATAAATATTATAATACTGTCACAGTTTGTCTCTCCGTGTCTTGTGTTTCCCCTCCTCTCGTGCCCTTATTTGGTATTTCCTGTCCTTGTTTCGTGTAATTAGTTCATCATCGTTAAGTCCTATCACCTGTGTTTGATTAATGATCTTGTTTAGCTCATTCGTTTGTCCCTTCAAAAGCCCTGTGTTTCCCTGCCTCTGTGTTCAGTCTTAACGTCATTGGGTGTGTGTACATGTCTCCAGCGATCGCTGTGTTGAAAATAAAGTGTTTAAGAGAAGTTCCTCGCCTCCTCGTTCCTGGCTCCCCCGTGCACCGTGACAGAAGACTGAACCATACCAAACCATGCAAACGGCTGAGGATAGGCTTGGGTGTCTGTGGCAGGATGGTCGGGATTTGGTAGAGTATGTTGAGGAGTTTCTTGAGCTCTACAACCAGGTGAGCTGGATTTCACGCCTCGCTCGGTGTCTTTTTTCTGACAATTCCCTGTTCTGTCAGTTCTTTAATAGTTTCCCTTATTTCGTTCTCTGCTGCACTGTTGATTTCATATGTCTCCAGTGGGGAGGAATTCCCCCTTGAATTACATGCTCATCCTTCCATTGGACTTTTCCACAATCATAATATAGAGGAGCATATCAAAATATAACAAACAAAGAGTGCTTTCAGTGTTTAAGATTATCTGAAAGTTTTCCATTCAAAAACGGAGCGATTTTTCTTCATCTTTACTGTTGTTTTTTTACTATGACATCATAGACAGCAGGAGATCTATTAAGCTGCATTCATGCACGGATTTCTTTTGCAATATAAGTAATGTGGTTTGTCCTGTCCGTTTAATCCCTTAAGACATAACTGGCTGTGTTTACATTAGTTTTGCGTCATAAAACCATTTTGAGACGCAAGTGCATTAAACCACTTACACGCACAACCGCATGTGCAAGCTGTCTACACAAACAAAGCACGTATCAGCGTTTGAAATTGAAAGCAGCCTTCTGTTAGTGAGGTTCATATTTTAAAAGTCCACTGCATTCCAAACCACATAAATGATGACTTCGTAGGGCATTTGTATGGAAATTACAGACGGGCGAGACCGCACACTTCAAGTCTAACATCAAACCATGCACGCGTCTCTGCCCCACTGTTGTTGGGCATTACTTAGCATTTTCATTGTCTTGTTTTGCCTTGCCTGTGTTTTTGACTGACTCTGGACTGTTCTCATTTCATGATTGTTTGCCGCCTGCCTGAACCATTGCCTGTGTTTTGTTTACTCTTTTGCCTTGCCCTGGATATTGTTGTTTGCTGGTGTTCGACCCTGCCTGCCTTGACCACGATCTGTACAATAAAGCTTGCAATTGGATCTTATCCCTGTTGTCACGCTCCAGTCCTCATTACAGATGGCTTCGCCCTCCACATATCCAGCATCTTTTTCAAACACCAGACCAACCATGGATCCAGTATCTCGCCTCATTCACCTTCGTCAAGGTAATCGTTGTATTGAGGATTATGTTATTGATTTTTGTGAACTGTCACATAGTGGACTTTAATGATGTGGCACTCAGTCATTTTTGTTTTGGCTTAAAACAAGAAATTTCACGTTTAATGCCATATCAGACCCCTCACTGGACACTTGAACAATATATTGACTTTGCTGTGCGGATGAGTGGCTCTACATTTACTGTGGGGATTGCTGATGAGGAACCCTGCTATCCTCCAGTATCTGCCACACCAGAGTATTTGCACGTCATGTCTGAAGTTCTGTTCACTGGTTCACAAAATGGCTACCTTACCAAAGTCTGCACCTGTCATGCCTGCCAAGCCAGAGTCTGCCAAGCCAGGGCCTGCTCACGTCATGCTGGCGACTCAAGAGATTATTCACAACATGGCTGCCATTCAAGAGCTCCGTTGTAAGATGGATGCCACTCAAAAATCCCTTCGGCAAATGGCCGCTGTATCAGAGTCTGCTCACGTCATGCCGGCCACGCCAGAGTCTGCTCACGTCATGCCGGCCACGCCAGAGTCTGCTCACGTCATGCCGGCCACGCCAGAGTCTGCTCACGTCATGCCGGCCACGCCAGAGTCTGCTCACGTCATGCCGGCCACGCCAGAGTCTGCTCACGTCATGCCGGCCACGCCAGAGTCTGCTCACGTCATGCCGGCCACGCCAGAGTCTGCTCACGTCATGCCGGCCACGCCTGAGTCTCTGGCCAAGATGGCCGTCACGCCTGAGCCTCGCCATGTCACGGTTGTCACCAAAGTTTCCCCTAAGGATTTTTTTGGGGGGCGCTATAGTACTCGAGCTCCTTCGGATGCGGAGCTTGGGTGTGTGTTGGACCCATCACTGACGTCGGTGCGAGCAGCTGGCACCCACAGGGCTGCAGCACTGGCTGTCACAGAGACTGTTCCCCTGACCTCGGCACTGCCTCTAATGGCGGTCACCATTTTGTGCGTGTGGGCTGCACACTGCACTCCTGAGGCCTCTCCTGTCCATGAATCTGCTCCTGAGGCCTCTCCTGTCCACGAGTCAGATTCTGAGACCTCTCCTGTCCACGAGTCTGGTCCTGAGGCCTCTCCTGTCCACAAGTCTGCTCCTGAGGCCTCTCCTGTCCACAAATCTGCTCCTGAGGCCTCTCCTGCCCACGAGTCTGCTCTAGTGCCTCCAGAGGTGGCGGCTTCCGCTGCAAAACCTCATGAACTCAAGGTCTATCCTGTCACGGCCACGAAGGTCACTCATGAACTCCCGGTCTGTACTGCCACGGCCACTGAGGCCCCTGCTCTGCCTGCCCTGCCATGGCCCTCTGCTCTGCCTACTCCGCCATGGCCCCCTGAAGAGGGTGGGATTCTGTAATGCCACACCAGCAGAGGGAGCCCTTGCCCAAGTACTGACTGTTACCGCTCCCTCTGCTTCCTCTATGGTGACTTCCTGTTTGGCAGCCATATAAAGAGGGCAATGCCAAACAGGCCTTTGCCAAGTCTTGTTCCACTGTTATTGGACACTACTGGGTATTTTCATTGTCTTGTTTAGCCTTGCCCGTGTTTTGGACTCTGGAATGTTCTCGTTTCATTATTGTTTGCCGCTTGCCTTGACCATTGCCTGTGTTTTTGTTTACTCTTTTGCCTTGCCCTGGATATTGTTGTTTGCAGGTGTTCGACCCTGCCTGCCTTGACCACGATCTGTACAATAAAGCTTGAAATTGGATCTTATCCCTGTTGTCACGCTCCAGTTTGGGGGGCAGTCGTGGTCTAATGGATAGAGCGTCGGACTTGTAACCCGAGGTTGTGGGTTCGAATCACGGCTCTGGCAGGAATTGTCCACGATTGAAGTGAGACCCTTGAGCAAGGCACCGAACCCCCAACTGCTCCCCGGGCGCCACATCGTCGGCTGCCCACTGCTCCAAGTGTGTGTGCACTTGGATGGGTTAAATGCAGAGAACACATTTCACTGCTAGTTATACTCTGTATAATTGTGTATGTGACAGATAAAACATTCATCTTCTTCTTCAGTCCTCCATTACAGAATGTCCTTGTAATTAGCTTCAACCTTTTAGAACTTTATGAAAGATTATTTTAAGGAAGGTTCGAGTGGTGTATGTGTATGAGGAATTGGAAGCAAGCAGAATACGGGTGTTTTTAAAGCAAATTCAGCGCCATCTGGTTAAAAACTAAACTTAGAATCGATTCTGAAATTCTCAGAATCGTTAGAGAGAGAATCGCGACGCACCCCTACTCTATTGGGTACGAAACTAGGAGCTAAAGACCTTCTTTCTGCTCCTTCTCCCGTATCAACTTTATCGAAGGCATTCCAACTGCTTATGGGAATATTTAGAAATTCCCCACAGGATTCGTCAAAGACTCTTACTTTAGGAAAACCATCCTTGCCATTTTTACTCCTCACAGGGCCGTCGCTAGGAGTTCTGGGCACTGTGAACTGAATTTGCTATGGGGCCTCCTCAAAGCCACATTCCATGTGGGGGGAGGCAGGGTATGAGTTTCAATCGTAACGTCAAATAACTTTTGGGGTGAGACAAGACTCAACAGGAAAGAAACGATAGCTATTACCGAATTCACGACAAATGCAACAAACTTAATGCATTTTTGTCACATAGAAAGTCTGACCATCATGCCATTACAAATTACTTTATTAAAAAAAAAAAAAAAAAAAAATCCACAAAAATATTTTTTTTTTAGAATGTTACCAAACCATTTTGGTTACCCTTTATTTCTACTGTATGGACAAAAATGTATTGAATTTATCAAATTATGTTTCACAGAAGAAACTATTTTTCTTCCTTAATATTCGAGCCCTACAAGTTGGACGCCATGTTATGTTTTTCTCATTTGGAACTAGAAATCTCCTAACTTAAATCTCAACCATTCAAAGATTAAATTCCAAATCAGAAGATTTATCCTTACCTCCTAGGTTGAGAGATGTCATCTGTGGTTTCAAGATTTCTTCGCGATATCCTGTCCCACTCAGCCAGGTCCGGACTTCTTAGGACTTTTATTTAATAAATAAATAAAAAATAAGAGAGAGAAAGTCTTCACCCGAATGGAGGCATGTCAATGCCTTAAACATGACATTATATAGCTCTGCATAAATTTGCATTAATGCAACAAGTCTCCTCCTTTAGAACTTCCATATTTGTCAAACATAGTGAACACACCCACATAACTCTCTATGTAAGCAGAGGCTTGGTTGCTATAACTACCCATGTACAGGATGTATGACTTTTAACCCAGTTAAAGAGGCTCATAGTATCAAAAGTTCAAAAGGAAAAATATATACATCTCTCAAAGAAGCAAGCAAATCTATCTCTACTTGAATCTAAACAATTGCAACAAACTCAAAGGCGTAGGCCAGGCAGACATATTTTTCTTATAGCAGACGCTTCTTTAGATAAAAACATAAAATAACAGTTAGAAGTTCCATCTTCATTCTGCCTCCGTCTGCGCTTGTCCATCTTCTTTAGTTTTTTTTACTTTGCCATTACATACTTTTTCAATTTCTTGGACCAGAGGATTATCAACATAACTTTCTATTTTTCATTGTTACTGTTCCCAATTGGGAATTGATCAGGGAATTGCGTATTTATCGGGTCACCTGGCCCAATATGGCGCACTATTGGGCCACCTGATCCGACAATATAGGTAACTTGTAACTGAAAAAAACAAAATTATTCAGATGTTTTTAATATTCAAATCTTTAATTTACTATGTATTTATACATACAAGTATTTAGATAAGAGTAATCAATTATCTCTTCCATAAACATACATGTGTCTGCTGGCCTGGAGAGGTCTATGCTCCTGTCTGAAGTGCACATAGGCTATCAGTAGTAAATGTGGACTTAAACAGCAAGCCTCAAAGCCTGGGTGCAGAGTCAGACACTGCACATCAAGTGTGGGGGTCATATTCTCCACTAAGACCCAGTATGTAACTCCCTGCAGCACTGATTTTCCTCAGCTGTGACCATGGCCTCGCTTTTCCCACACAAGCACATTATGAAACAAAAATGTGTTTTTCTCCCTCTGTCTCTCCTGCGGTGATGAGAAACCGCTATATAGTGTCAGATATTATCGAGTGTGACATGCCTGATCAACGCTAGTTTCTGTTACTGGTAAGTATCAATACTCATAGATGACCAATACTAGCTTTGCTATTAGCTAACGTGTGTATATCTGTAAGCTAATACTGGTCCCTCACAAAGACACCTGCCGTGTTTTCCACTGGTTCTCCTCGCACCGCAACTCAATTTGTCTCCTCTGACCATTGTTCTGTCTAATACTGGCCTGTCCCTGCTCTCTTGACTGCAAGAGAGCAGGCTCATAATTTTATCTGTGGTCCATCATACGAGTATAAATAAACATTTAAAATTTCACCAGCGTCCAAACTGTCATTGCGATCCATTGTTTTCCTATGGTTGAAATGAACCTTTCTCCCTCTCGTTACTCCACTTTTGGTTTTGGCAATTTTCAGATGCGGAAGTAAAATTATCTCACAAAAACGACTCCAGAAGCCTTAATAGCGTATTTAAAAAGTATATTTTACAGAAAATGTAGTACCTACTTTATTTTTCCATACATCGACTCACTAGGATCTCTAATCTGGAATATTCCCTTTAAGAGGTGTATAGGAAAACGATCTCCCGCCCGCAGTTGACTTTGATATTATGTGCACACGCATCAAATATTATCACTCAATTGAATGGACATTATCAGTGGTTATCAGTTCATCGATATTGGCCAGAAGAAGGCTGCTGCGCCTACTGGTGGGCTGAGGAGGCTGTTATCATCGATCCACATGGTTAATCCCCGCATGCATGTATGAAGGTGAAGTTACCACTGGAGTACCAGCAGGGGCGATCGTTTCCCCAATGCCAACAACTGCACACGGACCAAAGACCAGTGAAGTAGCATATTAATCCTCTGGAGTCTAAGGTAATTGTGGGGCCCTTGAGATGTTTTGACGCCCTGATATTTGTGCTTATTTCAGCTACTTATAGCATACTATTGACTAACATGTAATTTTTGTATCAAGCACAAACTGCTACAATAAAATGTGACCAAGATGCGACATGTCTGCATTTTTTTTGAAAAAAAAATATTATGCGTGGTTAATATTTTTTATTAAAGTAAGTTTTGGGGGGGAAATATAGCTGAAATAAGGCCATAAAACCCACACTAAATAGTTTTGAATAAGACTTTTGAGTAATCAGTCTTGTAAGCTAGAATATTTACTTCAAAATTATGTGAAAATCATTCTGCTTACTCATTCACAGAAAACAATATATTGATTTAAATCTTTCAAGACATGTTTTGTGATCGAAACCCTATATGCAAAAGAGTGGCAATGCCCTTGAATATTAAGTGATTTTCAGCTGAGAGACAAAGAGGCCTCCCCTGATGGCCACTAATGGCCCATCAATGTGACTGTGACTTTGAGGCAGGTAAGACAGAATGTGAGGAGATTGAAAAAAAAATGGGTTTTTAAAATGATCTGTATTTTATTTTCAACACAGTATAATCAAAACATACATAATGAAGGTCAAAGACACATTATTTTGCACACTGATCTTACCACAGAGATGTGAACAGACGTTGGGTCATTCCTGCAACAGATTCTGTTCAACAAGTGAAACTATATAAGTGTCTCTGCTACTTTCCATGGTTTCAAGAATAAAAAACAATCAATTGTCAAGGAGCTTGTTTTACCATAGAATATCAGTGTAGTTGAACATCTGATGTTGGTACAGTGCTCTCAGAGGAAAACTTTTGAAAACAGTTTGAAAACAGTTTGAAAAAAGTCTTCAGAATTCATTATCTGTGGTGCAGGTATCTGATTCAATAAAATACAAACAACCAAAAACAAAATGTATGTTAATAGCAGGAGCATCTGTGTGTATATATATATATATATATAGGTTTTGTAGCCATACTCACGCATGCTTTGTACCATCATAAAAAATACATTATATATCTGAGAAACTAATTATTATTGTTTAGCACGTTATTCAAATCTATTTTTGAACAGAGCAGTCTATTAATAATAAACATGTTCTAAACATACTTACACTCGTAGCATTCGTCATATTACAGTGTACACTCATATTACTTTTGTTTTATATAACGTTAGAGCATGAAAACTGTGGTATTTGTAGTTAAAGCACAATAACCTCAATTCTTATTATGGGTTCACCAATAAAGATGAACGTCTGGTAACTCAAAGTAATGCGTAAACAAGCTAAACTCACCAGAGTTCTCACAAAAGAAAAAAGTCATAGTCAAAAGACAGTTTTCTTTATCCCTCAGCGACAGGATGAAATAGAATTTGTGCAATAGTTAACAATCTTAAAGAAAGAAGACACATTAAAATTGAGAAACATAACCAAATTGCTTATTTTTCAAAGACCGCATGTAAACCTCATGCGTTTTCAGCTGGTTTCTTTGTCTGAACATGTATACCACAGTGTTAACTGCCCTCTATAATGATAATGGGGACTTTAAATGAGGTTCGTCTGGGACTGGTCATAACATAACTGCACAAAAGAAGACCTCCAAGGAGACTGGAGTGTGTGGATGGCTCTACCACAAGGGGAACATCAACGACTGTAGATACATTCCTTGCATACCCATCCAGGACCACCTTTTGACCTGATGGAATGGTGACGACTCTTACCCTGTAGCTTAACTTGGCCTGCTTTACCATTGTTTTGTCCCATGGTGTATCTGTGCAGTAGAGCTTTCAGAAGAGGTGCATGTCGGAATTTCCCTTTGGAAGTAGCATAACTCCTGTCACTTGCCACACAAGACTGAAATAATATATCCAATATGTTGGTTCCAACCAGAACTGGAACTTCAGCATTGAATCCAAAGTCAGGAATGACAAGGGCAAGTGTGGAAATGGTTTCAGATTTTCCAGCAATGTTCTCTGGAAAATGTATGCTCATCTCGGTATATCCCAAGTATGGTACAACCTGCCCACCAGCTCCTTCAACTTCAATAAGATCATCAAGAGGGAGGATTTCAGAGGATTACAGGTATGAATCATAGAAAGACTTGGAGACTGTGATCCTGAATCTAGGAGAGAATTGCACAGTTGTCCCTCAACAATGATTTCTGCTGTGCATTTGGGGCCGATTATGCCTGAGATAACAGAACGGTCACAGGTAGGCAAACTTGGGTGAGCTTGACATCTTGTTTCCTTTTGGTTCACTTCATTGGGACAACCTTTGCTGCAGTGGGTCCCAGTATGTCCCGTTACTGAAACCCCATCCAGTTTAACGGCACTCCATTTTTCACTTTCCATTCATCTTGTTTCACCTTGAGCTCTTTGTACTTTTTGTCCACAAGAGCTTTGTTGATGATACCTTCACATATCCTGGCTATGTGGCCATCTTCACCACATCTGAAACAAAACCTGGGTCTTGGTGGTTTAGCTGTTACCTGTTGAGCTTGCGTCTCCACTTTAGGAGTCACAGACTTTTGGTATTCCATTGATTTGGATTGATGTTTCTTCATTTTCTCAGATTTCGCTGATTGAAGCTGCATTTGGAGATCAGCCACCTGTTTTCTCAAACCCTCTGTTTCCAATATGTAGATGATCTATAACACACTTGAGTCACAGTAAGGAGACAGGTCAATGACAGATTGCTTGTGAATGACAGCTTTGTGCTTTGAACTGCCCAGGTGTCGATGCATTCTGTCTAATTTTGCTGCACGTCTGTCCTCCTCAGATCGGAGCAGTAACAAAAGCTCTGCAAAATCAGGCAGGCGGTGGCTTTGCTTTGGATTCCAGCTGAAGAGTAAGTATTAACGACTGATCCCAGCAGCCACGCTGAAATTGTTTCAGCAACTGATGGTCTGCAGATGACTGCTTTACTCCGTTTCTCCTAACAGCAGTACTAAGCAGTGCTTGCAATCTTTGTAAGTAATCAGATGCTTTCTCACCAGGATCTTGGTTGGTGTTCAGGAAATGGGCAAAGATTTCATCGCCGTCCTCGACTAAGCCATATGCAGAGTCTAAGAGCTTCACATATTCTCTTGGTGGAGCTGTGGATCCAAGCTGCTTAACCACATCAGAAGCTGGTGGCAGGAGGCTTTCTATGATTTTTCTTCGCTGGATATCTACAGGAAGAGAATCCTGCAACAGAAGATCGACATGAAGACACCAGGTATCAAAGTCAGCTTCACCAGGTGGCTTGGGTACTTTTCCTGAGTATGAACGCAGCCATTTGGAGTGTGTCTGGGCAGCGAAAGCATCATTTTTGATGACATGCTCAACCACAATATGCTGTATCTCAGGTGGGTTTAGGTCATAATTTGTAAGTGTGTTAGATACAGGCTTGGGCACTTTTTGCCTCACAGCAGGATCAGGCTGGTTGTCTGAGCCAAAGGCACATGACTTTGATTTTGGCTTCTTAAACGGCTGTCTTTTTATATACCTCTTTGGAATAAAAGCACTGTTGTCAGAAGAGGCTTCTTCGGGCTCAGAATTATCAGTGTCATTACTTGACTCAATGGAAGAACTTAGTACAGGGGCAGGGGGCTGTGCTAGCACTTTGATGCTATCTGCATGCCATGTAACTGCTGGGTTTCGTACACTCTTAACTTCCAGGGGGAGTTTAGGATCAAGAAAACTGACAGGAGTGTGTTCATCAAACTCAATAATAATGGTGGACTGTCCTGTCTGCCCAGTAGAAGAAGCTACTCTTACCACCCTCAAGATGACGCCATATTTCTCAAAGGTTGCAATAATGTCATCATCTGTGTCATTATCAGTAATGTCTAACACACATATTGAATGTCGTGCTTTGACATTGTAACTCTTTTCAATATCAGACATGCTCATTGTGCTCAATCACAATATCCTAACAAATAAAACTTGGAATTGTACCACTGTCTCAATGCACTTGTGACCGGCTATATATATAAATCCTCCTGGCTGGCTCGCCACAAAAAGAGCTGTAACAAGGGGCAACAGAATATATATTCTGTGTATTACACTTATACTCTGGCTCACCATTCGAACAATCACTCGAGCAGAATCAGCATTCAAAAAAACAATCTGCACAAAACAATGCAGTCACATTAAACATCACTGAATTTCATCACTTAACAACGATATTTTCTATCAGTTGCACAAAAATGTCTGTAAGTACATGTAAATCATGCTCATGACAACATTTGTCAACATAAAGAAGCTTATAATTACTTACAAATGTGACACCTCTCTGTATTACTTATTTCTTTTCACTCGTTGACATTTACATTCTTGTGAATGATGCATTTTATATATATATATATATATATATATATATATATATTCTTAATTAAAATGATAATTGTCTAAAGGAAATTATAATTGTTAACCCTTTTAATTGGTCATGCATTTATTCACAATAGAAGCAAACAATGATTAAAGTAGAATAATAATAATTGTAAAATATTAAAATATTGTTCTTAATCATTTTTGCCTATTTGTTCATTAAAGGTAAGAAAATAATATATGTTCAGACTTCCGGTATAGCAATGAAGGCGTGAACATCTAGAGTACGGGGGCTCCCGATCCATCCTTTAAGTTTCAAAATGTATAAGATATATAAGATTAATAATCACAGTAATAGTTACTTAAGACATCACGCAACTCTAAACAAAAGCAAGCTCACTCTTCAGCTCCGCCGACTATGAGATCAACGGCTAGCATAGTGGGTAAATTAGTAGCCATGGCTACCTCATCTAATGCAGAGAAACAATCCGCGACTGAGACTATTGAACCTGTCTCCATGGACCAATTAGTTTCTGAACTAACAAAACAAAGAAATAGTATCAGAGAAGACATTTGTGGTTTGATTCAAGAATGTATTGGTCCTTTGCAAAGTTCAATATATGCATTACGAGAAATGGTGGATGACTTTCAAGGCCGTTTGGTGTCGATGGAAAACAGAGTTGGGGAAAACTTTGAAAAGCTGATAGCGGTAGAAAAAGTTATCAAAAATCTGCAAACCCAAAACTCGTCTTTGCTTGACCGCATCGAAGACCTGGAAAACAGATCTCGCAGATCCAACTTGAGGATTGTTAATATTCCAGAAGGCAGTGAAAATAATCAAGATCTCGTTTAGTTCGTTTCTGAAATGCTGAAGGAGGTGACGGGAGCAGAAGTCTTCGACGAACCACCAATACTGAAGAGAGCTCATCGATCCCTCAGTCAAAAACTGGCAGATGGCCAAAAATCACGTCCATTTGTGATTTGCTTCCACCGGTTCCAAGACAAAGAGAGGCTACTCCGATGGTCAAGGAGTCATGAGATCCTTTACAAGGGAAACGCAATCAGAATATATCTTGATTTCAGCGCCGCCCTGTCAAAGAAACACACTTTGTACAAAGGCATAAAACAATCACTTTACCATAAAGAAATACGATTCCAGCTGCTTTACCCAGCTCGCTTGAGAGTGACATTTGAAGAACAAACTTTCATATTCAATTCACCCGAGGAGGCGAAACAGTTCTACGACCAACGGGTCAATGCCTAAAGACAACCGAAATATCTAAACTTATCTTTGAGTGGAGAACATTACCAGCTATCTACAAGAATGACTTGTAAAATACATGGGTATCTTTAAGGCATTCGTTTCATTTCGTTTTATTTAATTCCTGCCTCAAATATTAATGTTCTTCCTTGTCTGAGAAATACTAGTTGTTTTGGGGAAGAAAAAATCAACCACACTGAAAATGTAATGACTGTTGATTGATACTCCAAGGAGTAAAAAGTATACTTCTGTAAAAATGCATATGGATGTAGAAAATGTTATAGTGGATTGGGATACCCCCGTTGATTAAAATGTAATCGAGTAATTTGAGGGATTATTGGGGGTACACATATGGGGACCAGCCATTTGTCTCTGTTCTTGAGACAAATATAGGAAGAGGTCAGTGTTTCTTGTGCTTGATTGGAAGAGATGGGAGAGAGGGTGGGATGTTGTTGGGGCCTTTTTATTATTTTTTGTATATATTTTTTTATATCACTCACTTGTACCTGTGGAAAAATGGTCTTACTTTTATTAATCTATTCTTATAAAAGTATTGACTGATGTGTGACATGTTTAAGAAAGAAGGAGGTTCATCCATTCGTTTTATTACTTGGAGCGTTAAGGATATGAATGGACCAAATAAACGAGCGCGCATTTTCGCTCATCTCAAAAAAATTAAAAACGAATATAGCATTTCTGCAAGAAACGCATTTACAAATAGCTGATCAGGTAAGACTTAGAAAACCATGGGTTGGACAGATTTTTCATTCCCATTTCAACAGTAAAACAAGAGGAGCAACAATTGTAATTCAAAAGAAAGTCCAGTTTAATGCATCTAAATATGTTTCTGATCCCCAAGGATGCTTTGTTATCGTGACTGGATATCTGTTTCTAATCCCTGTTGTCCTGGTATGTGTTTATGACCCAAAATTGGGACGATTCATAAAATCATCTCACATCTACCAGATTTAAATACATACAAATAAATTTTTGGCGGATATTTAAATTGTTTTGCTAACCCGAAAATCAGATTGTTCAAATCCAAAACCAATGCCACAATCTAAATTATCTTAAGCTCTCTCTCAAATGTTATGGCACAAACAGGATGTTTGGGCCCATGGAGATTTTTATTTCCACAAAAAAATAGAATTTTCCTATTTCTCTCATGTCCATTCTTCTTACTCTAGAATAGATTATTTCTATATTGATAAAACACTACCTCCTTCATTAGAAAAAAACTCAATACTCTGCCATTATAATATCGGATCACGCCCCACTACTTTTAGATTTACGTTTTACTCTCTGCAGTAACCAATGCCCAACTTGGAGATAAAATCCAACTCTTTTGGCAGACAAAAAATGTCATATATATCAACAGTAATTGATAATTTTTTGGCTACAAATACTTTTGAAGAGATATCAGCATCGAATTTATGGGAAACATTTAAAGTAGCCGTCAGAGGTGAAATCATATCTTATTCTTCATTTACCAACAAACTAAAGAATGCAAAATTACAACAAATCATTGATTCCATAGCAAAAGTAGATAGCCACGTCTCATTAACTCCTTCAGAAGAGTTATTCAAAATGAGAGTGGAATTTAAAGCGCAATATGATCAACTTTCAATAGAAAGGACTCCACAGTACTTGTTATGGTCTAAAGGGATTTTTTTATGAACATGGGGATAAAGCAAGCCGATTACTAGCACATCAGATAAAATGTCAGTCAGCTTCTAGACTTATTCCACGGATTCGAAACAGATCACAACAGCTAACAATGGACCCTAAGGAAATTAATGACACCTTCAAAGAATATTACTCTAATTTGTACTCTTCTGAGTTTCCAGAAGATACCTCAAATATGTTAATGTTTCTAGATGGTTTAAACACTCCGAAAATTAATTTGGAGCAAAAAGAAAAATTTAGAACAGCTTATTAATCTACAAGAGGTCATAGACTCAATAAATGCAATGCAAAGTAGCAAAACCCCTGGTCCGGACGGATATCCCGTAGAATTTTATAAAGCCTTTGCGCACAAAATGGCCCTACTCCTATTGAAAATGTTTGAAAATTCTTTATAAAATTTAAAATGACCACAAACCCTTACAGAGGCTTTTATAACACTTAAAATCAGGAAAAGACCCATTCATGTGTAGTACTTATAGACCAATTTCATTGTTAAATGTCGATGTTAAAATACTTGCCAAAATTTTAGCTTTCAGAATTGATTCTCTCATACCAGAAATTATTTATCCGCATCAGACGGGTTTTGTCAAAGGACATTACTCGTATACCAATCTACAGAAGCTCCTGGGGGTCCTGTACTCTCCTGCACCCAGGGAGACCCCAGATGTTGTGGTCTCCCTGAATGCAGAAAAAGCAATTGATAGAGTTGAGTGGAGCTATTTATTTTTAATATTGAAAAGGTTTGGATTTGGCCCAAAATATGTAAATTGGATTTAATTGCTTTATTATACCCCTAAAGTCTCTGTTATAACAAACAGCTTACAATTTTTCCCAATAATAAGAGGCAAAATACAAGGATGCCCTTTAAGTCCCCTTCTTTTTGCATTAGCGATATAACAAATTTCTCTAATGCTTAAATCTCTACAGTCCATAAAGTGCATTGATAGGATGGGTATAGAACATTGAGTTTCTTTATATGCAGACGACCTGTTGCTATATTTCAAACCCAGTTGAAAATGTCCCAAAAATAGTGCAAAATCTTTCTGCCTTTGGCAGTTTCTCAGGATATAATTATTTTTTTTTTTTAAGTGTATGCTTTCCCATTAATCCTCCGACTCTACAAATTCAAACTTCATCCCTCCCATTTCATATCTCCCAATCCGGCTTTAAATACTTAGGAGTACATATTACTCAAACTTTTTCAGGTCTTTATAAAAATAACTTTTTAACTCTCATAAATAAAACTAAAACTGATCTACAAAGATAGGGAAACATTATATCTGTCTTTAGCAGGTAGAATAAATTGTATTAAAATGAATGTCCTACCTAAAGTTTTATACTTATTCCAGTTCCTCCCAGTTTTTATCCCAAAAGCCTTTTTTCGTAATTAAATAAGCTTATAACATAATTTTTATGGAAAGGGAAGAACCCAAGAATTAATAAAGACATTTTGGAAAGACAAGGAGGTTTAGCTTTACCTAATTTTATGGGATATTACTGGGCAGCAAATCTTCAAAAAGTCAACTGTTGGTATAATTTCCCAGAATCAGATTGGTGTAAGGCAGAAGCAGATACTTGTATTTCTACATCATAATCCATCATCTCCGGGCTGAGAGGTTTGCATTTGTAGCTCCGTGTACTTCGTTTTTCTGTTGAATCTCTATCTTCCTTTCACTCTCTGTTTAAGTAGTAAAATATAACTTAATTCCCACCATATTTTTTATATTATCTATCAAGCTAATCTGACTAATTTGATTGTTCGCTTTTAATCTAAAACCGCGAGTGAAGCGCATTAGCATTTGTTAGCCGGTTAGCTTGTCAGTCGTGTTTCTACTCCCGTCTATTACTGTTTTCTTCTTTTTTATCGCTCCATTTCATTTTCGCTCTTGCTCCGTTTATCACAAGTTCATCAAACAACAGTGGTAAGTTAAGTTGGAATTATTCAT